>JAVJIF010022149.1:0-59627 GCA_038442645.1 Agave tequilana
TTTTCATTTTTACCAAAACCAAACCTTGTATTTTCTAAAACTTAGATTCTTGAATAGAAAATACATTTTGTCTAAAACTCATCCAAATACAAAAACATGATATTTAAACATTTGAAACATGATGCATATGGATAGAAATCCAATATACATGAAACATATACATATCATAGTTTTTGTCCTTAATTCCAAAATTAGTATTGTTAAACACAAAACCTAAAACTCATTAAATAGGTATATCAAAGTAAGTTTGTCTAAGAGTTGAAGCATGCAGTATATAGAACAATCTAATATACATTAAACCATGTAACTTGTTTTGATATAATATCTATTCATGCAAACCAAGATCGGTTAAACCAAAAACCGAAAACCAAACATGGATACGTGTGTTTGTGAACTTGAGCTTATCATACTATTCTAATCTTTACAATTAGGATCTAAACCAAACTAAACTATGGTACCGATGACTTCTTGTAGAGCGCAATCTCCAAGCCGACTCGATCCAAAAACTCTTTGATCCACCGAGCAAGTGCTATATATGATCTTTGACGCTCGGGCTCTTGAATCAACATGTGGGTAGCTTCCAAATCATCTTGTTGAAGCTAATCACCAACTAATAACTGACTAATGATCTGAAACTAAAATCACAAGATTATTAGTACACATAACTACATGAGTTAATCACATCAAAACTAGAGTGGAAGGCCTTTGGGCCAACAATTACCATAAGCCATCGAATTGGCTAATCTATTTGATGGTTTCTACATCGGGCACGTGTCTCGATCTCAGAATACGAAGGCGGACGCTCTTGCTGCATTAGCAACAATACTAGCCCTGCCAGTCAACACCGAGTATCACCTCACAGTGGCAACTCGACACCTTGTATGCTCTAAGCATATGTTAAGAACCCGAGAAGCCTATAATGTCTCGACGGATCTTGAGCCGAGAGATTGGCGATTTTCTCTCATCGATTATGCCTTACATGGTCTGCTGCCAGACGATCCTAAAGAAGCGGCATCTATCAGACGAAGGTCTCTCCGTTTCTACTACGATCCAATTCTGAAGACCTTTACCGTCGTTCATATGACGGTGTCCTCCTCCGTTGCCTTTCCAATTCAGAGGCGCAGGAAGTACTTAAAGAAGCACACGACGACATTTGCGGAACTCATCAGCCAGGTCCAAAACTTAAAGACAAATTGCATAGGCTTGGATACTATTGGCCAACCATGATAGCCGATGCCATCCAATATGCACAGAGGTGTAAAGCGTGCCAGATTCATGCAGACTTCATACACCAGCCCTCAGAGTTGCTCCACCCAACTGTTGCTTCATGGCCATTTGAAGCATAGGGAATCGATGTCGTAGGGCCAATCAGCCCCTCTTCGACAAGAGGTCACCGGTTTATCCTGGCAATAACCGATTACTTTTCAAAGTGGGCAGAAGCCATACCACTGGTAGAAGTCAAAACTTCTAACATGGTTGAATTTCATCAAACACCATGTCATCTATCGATTTGGTGTCCCTAGGCGGATCATCCATGATAACGGTCCCCAATTCATAAGCCAGGTATTCTATCGGTTCTGCGATAAATACTGAATTCAGAATGTAGCTTCAACTGCCTATAATCACGCCGCTAATGGCTTGGCGGAAGCATTCAACAAAACAATCATCAAGTTACTCAAGAAGTTCGTCTCCTCGAATAAGCGAGATTGGGACAAAAAGCTTGGTGAATGTCTTTGGACCTACCGAACCACAGTTCAGGCCCCCACAGGCAATACGCCTTTTTCCCTGGTGTACGGGTGTGAAGCAGTCATACCATTGGAGATCCAGATGCCGTCATTACGAGTCGCTTTAATGACTAAGATCACATCAGAGAACAATAATCGGTTGCGCCTTCAAGAGCTCGAAGCCCTAGATGAGAAGCGACTACAAGCTCAAACAACACATCGAGTTGTATCAGGCTCGAATCTCAAAAGCCTTCAATAAGAAGGTCAAACAGAGAATCTTTCAGAAGGGAGATTTGGTTTTAGCCGTCAGACGACCGATAATTATGACGCACAAGACCAAAGGCAAGTTTCAGTCTAAATGGGAAGGATCGTTTGTAACAGAAACAGTCTATTCAAACGGAGCATACCGCCTTATGACTTCAGATGGCGATTTACTCATGATGCCAATCAATGGCAAGTTCTTAAAGAAGTGTTATCCTTGATTAAGGATCCTTCTCATGATCAAGTTAACACTCCACCTCTGATCAAGACCTTCACATCCAAGGTACACGCAAGGAGAGCCTCTCTCTTCCTCCAAACGAGATCATGCAACCATAAACCAGTAGGAACCTGGTCATACATTGTTTGTCTCAAAGGAGAATCAAGGTTACACATACCAAATGATCCAATCCTTAACGGTTAAGGATAGAGGAAAATGTTGGCCTTTAAGCCCAACATAAGTCCTCGACAACTCATCATGCTGAGGGGAATAGCATGGCTAGCCCGACTCAAACGGTAGTTGGTAAAGGTATATCAAACCCGTTGACAGCTGAGGATTTGCTAAAAATCCTAAGGGACCTGTCCCCATTTGATTCCCATTCCAAAATCACTTACAATTCTCATCCATAGAATGGTAAGACCACATATACAGATCATTCCATCCATTTCGCTGTTACGTTAACATTAAACCTATGACAGTGATCTCCTCATTTTTCGCAATGAAAACGAAACCTTTTTCCAAATCCCATCAAACTTTGAGCTTGGTGGCTTCTCAACCGGTTATGTCATTGCGACCTCTGAACCGACAGATAGCCAAGTCTCAATTTTGAGCTTGTTGACATTTACAAAAGACAAGTCTCAATTTCGAGCCTGTTGACATTTACAAAAGACAGGTCTCACCTTTTAGTCCGTCAAGGACTAACATTGAGCTTGGTGGCTTCTCAACCGGTTATGTCATTGCGACCTTTGAACCGGCAGATAGCCAGTCTCAATTTCGAGCTTGTTGACATTTACAAAAGACAAGTCTCAATTTCGAGCCTGTTGACATTTATAAAAGACAGGTCTCACCTTTTAGTCCATCAAGGACTAACTTTGAGCTTGGTGGCTTCTCAACCGGTTATGTCATTGCGACCTATGAACTGGCAGATAGTCAAGTCTCAACTTCGAGCTTGTTGACATTTACAAAGACAAGTCTCAGCTTTTAGTCAGACAAGGACTACTCTATACTTGTTGACATATACAAAAGACAAGTATCACCTTTTAGTCCGACAAGGACTATTTTGAGCTTGGTGGCTTCTCAATCGGTTATGTCATTGCGACTTCTGAACCGGCAGATGGCCAAGTCTCATTATTTAGTACAGTAAGGACACTCCGTTGCAGAGATTGCGACCTCTTTTCCCGCTCGTCTCTTGGGAGCCATTGAAGAACAGTGAAAGTTCTTGAATTCTTGAACAAAGAAGAAGAAGAAGAAGAAGAGAAGAGTCAAGTACTCTGGAAAATTCAAAGAGAAGTAATGCTTTCTCTCTCAGCCCGATGGACCTTTATAAGCTGATGATTGCCTGAAACGACGCCTCGATAAGAGCACAGGCTGTCGTTTCAAATTAATTTGAAACGGCGCCTAAAGCGCCTTCCCGAGAACGCTGATTCAGCCCCACTAAGGGCTAACTTCGTCACAAGTCAAGTGCTGACTTAGCGCGACATATCGATTACTTTGCCGCAAAGCTTGCCTTAGCTCCGCCAAAGGCACAGTCCGAACTTCGCAGATAATTTATGCTAGCTTCGCTGGAAGCTCGTCCCTGATTCAGAAAGGATTGTCCTTAACTTCGCATAGCTCCGCTGAGTCAATTCAAAATGAAGGCAAAGCAAAAATCAGATGAGCAAAAAATAAACTTTCATTAATTTAAAAGGAAGGGTACACTGATACTACATCAAGTTGTGTTTTCATACAACAGAATCATTTCCTCAAAAGGCATACAAGTGGTCCTTTCTACTTTCAAGCCAAACCAACTGGACAGAAAGGCCTTCCTCCTGCACATGGCCGTAATCCTTCGTATAATGGCAGATGGTGCCACCAGGACATAAGGTGCCACCAGGAAGTTGAACCTTTTGTAATCAAAATTGGCGAAAGACCAATTGCCACAAGAAGGCTGGATCTTCTTTGATGAAAATTGGCAATGAAGGATCCGAGACCTTACAGGTGACGTCCGCTTTCCCGAAGTGGATCATCTCGGATAAGCGACTATCTGCCTCACCTCGAAGTGGATCATCTCGATAAGCGACTGCCAACCTCTTTTGGGAACACACATCAGTTGTCCCTGTTTGTTCCTCCTGCTTAGGATTAAAGTTTCAACCGGAAAAGCAAGAGGCAAATTCTTTGTCTCTTTCATCAAGTTGAAAGATTGGCGAACATAGCTCACTGCAATGCAAACTGAAACAAGTCAGTAGTCAGTCAAGGGAAGAGCTACAAAAACGCTAAGTCACATTCTTTGAGGCGAAGCAATTTATATCTGATTCAGATAAAGACTGATTGCAGTTAAAACAGAGGATAGCCTCGCTTGCACGATGATAATGGGCTAGCTCAGCATAAGCCAAGTCCTAGCCTCGCCGATATGGCTAAGCCAGATTGACCCTGAGGACGCAGTCTTAGCCTCACCGATATGCAAGACTGGCTCAACCTTGGAGAAACTAAGTCCCAAGTTCTGCCTAAATGGCGAACTTAACAAGCATGCAATGATAGCTTCGCTGGGAAGCTGGGCTGAAACCCTTCTCTGCAGATCAGTCCAATACAAACAAAGGACAAGGAAAATCAATCCCTGAGGCAGCTGTTAAAGCTAAATTAAGGGAGTTAAACTCCCTAAAGTGATCAGTCTATTGGCGAAGTCTCGGGATGACCGAGACTTACCGGTCCTTGGCCGGGTAATGACTAGAGTGGGCATCCCCACTATTCAGAGATCTGAGTATCTCTCTCTAATAACCAAGAGAAGAGAAGAGCAGACCATTTCTCTTCAGAAGACCTCAGGTGTCCTACTTATAGGCTCAAGGCCTGAGCGCTGCCGCTTCAAGCATGGAAGCGCGAGTGGATTTAAGACATTTATTGAGCCTTGAAAAAGGGAACGGTTTCCCTCAAAACCGTGCAAGGAAGAAATGATCTCCCTCATTAAGGCATTTATTAAGCCTTGAGAAAGGGAATATTCTCCTTCGGAAGCGCACAAAGGAGGAATCTCCCTCGATTAATGCAAGAGAGGTTATTATAACCTCGAAAAAGGAGCAATCTTTCTCGTAACCGCCGAAAGCAGTTGGCTTCGGGAAAGGGAAGATGTTCCAAAGCGAACCTATTTCGGAAGGCCCAGATGCGAAGCTACTCAGAGTCACGAATCTATACGATTCTTCAACGAAAGCAGGATTAAAAGCGAAGCTGAACTCAACTACCATGGCGACGTTCGTACTTCACATACCACCGATCAAAGCAATTCAAAGTGTTTCGAAGTCTGAGCCATTGCAGACTTTCGAAAACTTTGAAGGGGGGTCTTGTTGACACTTAAAAAAGACAGATTCTTATTGGTCCGAACAATGTCTAAACTTATTAACATTTACAAAAGACAAGTGACAGATAAGCTGACGACCAGTTCTCACCCATCTCCGAGGGACAAAGAAGCAAATTGGACTCTACTAATCCAGTGAAGCAGACAGTGAGCTCCGGATTGTCTCTAAACAGACCTCAGCAGGTCTAAGATGCTAGCACTTAGCATCACATGAGCCCAAAGGGACAGCCTCGCCTGAGAGGCTAAGATCATCTAAACTTCGCCTTGAAGCCATTCACAACTCCGTCACGAAGCTAACTCATAGCTTCGCCTGAACTGCTCAAGTTAACTCCGCAGAGAGTTAGCTTCGCTTGAAGCCACACGCAACCACGCAGAAGGATGTTCGGTAGCTTCGCCATAGACGATATCTAGCTCCGCTGAAGAGCTGTCTTCTGACTTCGCCACATGCGCTTTCTAGCTCCGCTGTGAGCTCAATGCGGCAGCTCCGCTGCGGGTCTGCTATGATCAACCTTTGACCAATTAAATCTCCAGATGAGATCAAATCTAATCAGGATCAAGATTAAATCCAATCAAGGTCAAATCTGAGATCAAATTTGGCAGTTGATTGCCATAATCTCTTGACTCTCCTAAAACGAGTAAGAGGATCAAGGGAGATCTTCCAATTATATGGAAAGAATCAAAACAGATCAAGAGGATCAACCGACCTGCTACTTCTAGCTTCGCAGAAGCTGATCCTAGCCTCGCAGCAAGGCTACTTTCCAGATTTAAACAGATTTAATTCAATCTGTTTCTATATTTTCAAGGGACAGTTATACCCTTGCTCTCCCTATAAATAGCCCACCAGGGGCACAAGGAGAGAGGCACGCATGAAGACCTCCCACACACGCAAAGACTTCTTCTGGACGACTTCACGGGAAGAGACGGCAGACTTCTCGAGAGGACGCACCGCGCGTACAAACAGAGATCTATTCTCTTGAATTCAGAGACTTTTAGAGAGCTGCTTCTCTAATCAGGGTGCTGATACCCTAATACCTCCCTTCTTCTCAAGAATCTCCGGAACCAGGCGAGAAGGAATTCCTAGGTGAAGGCGGTTTTGAGAAGTAACGAGAGGGTTCTACCAACCTTCTGTTCTCCGATTCTCCGAACCAGGCGAGAAGGGAATCTCATCGCTCGCATCGTCAAAGGGACAAAGTGGTCGCGCGCTGACCAGACTCCTATCGGCACGCTTCTCTAGAATCTCTGAGGAGATCTACTTGTAATCTTCTGTATTACTTATAATTTAGCTCCTCACTTTTTTTTTTGTAAGTTTTCCCCTTTGCAAAATCAATGGAAAACAAAAAGAAAAGAGAGAAGAAAAGAAGTAAAAGGAAAGAAACAAAAGAAAAGAAAAAGAGAAAAAAAAGGAAATTTTGGAAAAATTGAAATTAATATATTATTAAATAATAGATTAATAGGATAAAATGAGAGTAGTAAGCAGAGGAGTGGAGATGGAAAAAGTAAGAAAAGAAAAGAAAGGAAATTATATTATTATTTAAATCAGTAATATTAACTATTTCAGAAACATTCCGAATAACTCTCAAAAATAGAAAATATTATTTTAAGATGTTAGGTGAAGTCGTATTCGAGAAATTTATTTTGATTTTCAAATTAAAAATTCTGAAATCTTTCGGTGATACCGGTCGACACCAAAACCGGTCAAAGTTCGATAAATTCAGAAAAATCTCAAAAAAATAAATTCAGATAGAAAATGAGATTTAAGAAGTAATATGAAAGCTGTTTCTAGAAATTCAACTCCATTTAAAAGTAAAAATCCAGAAATCAATCAGCGACACCGATCGACACAGGTTTTAATGATTTGCAGAATAATTCTAAAAAATTATGAAAAATCTAAAATATTGAAAAACGATACTTAAAACTGAAACTGATTAAATTTGTCTAATGAAAAAACTAAATTGAGCAATACACTTGGATCGGGTCCGCGGTTCAGACTAGGGCTGACTCCGAGTCCACGAATCTGGATCTAATACAAAACAATCGAACAAATAATCATAATATAAAAATAAATACAAAAACTAAATAAAAAAATATGATCGAAAAATCAGAATACATATCTAAGTACGTACTCTGGGAACGGGGTGTTACACGGCGCAATGGCCACATTAAAGACTTTAAACTTGAAATGGCACGCCGGTCACTTTTTCACTATCCACAAGATGATAAAACATGTCCCAAATTAGAAAATCAAGTCGCTTACGCTTCTCCCTTCCCGATCGATGACCCCGTAAAGGAGAAAACGGGGGGCATCTGTAGTGGTCGAGTTTGACTCTTGTCAAGATCATGACACGTATCCCACTGTATCAGAAGCGTCCCAAGCGACCAACGAACCCGACATGCTAGTAGGCTTAGTATGGGCCCAAGGAGAAAGCCTCGGGTCCTGCAACGAGCCCATATATGTCCCAAGCCACCCATACGGATCCTCGACTCTCAGGTCCCTTTTCGAGACCACACCGATCCAGAACCATCCATCCGGGTGCTTAACTCAGACGAAATTGTTCCACTAGTCGGAGGCCCCAGCCTCTGAGACAAAGACCCTCTGTGAAGATTGTCGCTTCTACGTTAGTTACAGCTTAGCGGCACGATCCCCGCGATTCACGGGTTCAATTACACAGCCAGATCATTACCATGTTCAGATGTTACAATGCCCTTACATCAATGTGGGATATTATGGATCGTGGCAGGTATCTCTGTGTAATAATTCCAATAATCAAGCGATGCAATCTGAGCAGTTATGAGGGAATCAAGTGTAAATCATGCAGTTTTGAAGATCAGAAATTTTCGCACCCTCAATTACAGCTCCAACAAGTATATTTACATCTCGATCACCATCGAGAAAAGGGTTCGCTTCTGATTACCACTGAAAACACTACACACAAACACTCTTTCGCTTGCTTCCACTCCAAATACGGATTCTCATTCTCACACTCGATGGATTCGACCAGCACCACGCTGGTGCTCCTGACCTGAAAGGGCTCTTTTATTTTCTGTGCTTTTGGCTGGATCAATGATGAGCATAATTTTATCACATTTTCATACTCCTATTTATCTATTATTTGTATATAAATAATGCTACTCGGGTATATTTTATTGAATTTTGTAGCGAACAAATAAGAAAAAAAGGAGGAATCTAGTTACTTTCAGCAATGAAATCACGCAATATGTAATGATTGAAGGGTTCTTTCTCAACATGTTGTTGTATTTTAGCCTTAACTTTGGTTATAAAGCTCCAAAAGTGGTCATCCAGGTGTCTACATAAAATGAATTTGAAGATATACAACTTTGGTGTTGAAAGTTTTTGCTGATTCGACTATTTGGTTGTCAGTATTGGCCATTTATAGAATCAGCCTAGGTCAAAACTGATTTAGTATATAATATTTTTAATTTGAGGAGCTTTTCTGTAAAAAAATCAGACATTATAAAACCCTCATTTGTGTAGGTTTTTGGGGATAGCCATCAGCTAGGTTTTTAGTTTTTCTTTATTTTTTATGTTTTTTGTTTAGTTTCTAATGTAAAGAATAATTAATGGAATGATGCTTGATTTTGAGTTATCATTTGTTAGGCTTCAAAGATTTTCATTCTGATTTGATTTCAACTGAATTCATTTCATTTTTTGTTGTCTTCAAACTTTAGATTTTCATCACAATTGATGATTCCATTTTCATCTCTGTATTGTTTAAAGTCTATTTCAATTGTGGTGCAATTCAATGCGACTATTTGACTTATTTGATAAATTTGAAATCACCTAGAGGGGGGTGAATAGGTGACTAGCTAATCTAATAATGAATTAATGCGTAATTAACACTATTTATGCAAATTAAAAACTATTAAGCTAAACACATAAGGTATAACTAAAGAGTGTAGCCGAATTCCCGATGAAAGGCTCTGGACTATTTCTTCAAGATTCTTCTAGATAAGAGTTGAGGTGCCGCTATTGCTCTCTTAGTCGAATACAAGTGTGAGCAAACAATCCCCAAGCATATATCAATATAAGCACAATATATATCAAGCAAGTAATGATGAAAGCAATATAAGCATGCAAGATATAAACACAAGTGAGAGATAGAGAGATAGAGAGAGCAATCACAAACACGAAAAATTTGTTTCGAGGTTCGAGCATCCTTGATCTATGTCCCCGCCTTCAACACTATGAAGAATTTTCACTATAAACCGATCCCACTGGATCACTCGGTGCTGCAACACTGACAACGAGTTCACACTAGAACTCCTTGGACTCACTAGTCCCTCTCTTATTCCCGCAAGAACTTCACACCGCAAGCACACTAGCTTGCCGAGGCCGCACCTCTACACCGAGCTCTCACTAGAACTCGAAACAACGCGAACCCGCAAGTCCGCCTCCTCAAATACAAAGAAGAACACTTGGTGATCTAAACACTTTGATCACCTAAAAAACACTCTCACATTAACTCTCCTATAGGATAAATATTGCAATGGAAAGCTCAAGTGTGTGTGAGAAAACTAGGATTGATTTGGTGGTTAAAAACTTAAGAAATCACTTTTGAAAACTCTTGATAAACTCTCCCTTTGATTTAGAAATATTGGCTCTAAAACATGTGGAGAAAACCACTGATATAGGTAGGAAAAACTAGCCCAAAAACTCTTGAAATCTTGCATAAAAGAGTCCAAGGGAAGCCCCTTTTATAGGCTTAAAAAATGTGGCTGTTGGAGGCCAACTCAGCAGCCTGGTCTGCTGTCGGTCGACTGCCCGGTTAACCGACCAACGGTCAGAACTCTGACGATTATGCCAGCGGTCGACCGGCCGGTCGACCGTGGCCTGGATACAGAGAGCAGTAGCTCTCTGCCGGTCGACCGGGGCCATTTCCAGAGAGCAGAGCTCCCTAGCGGTCGACCGGGTCGGTCGACCGGCCCTCCAGCCAAACAAAGCCGTGCACGTTTGTGCACGTTGGTCGACCGCCCAGTCGACCGACCTCTGACTTAGTCTACCGTGCGGCAGACCGGCAGAAGGCCAGAACAGGTTTTTAGGGATTTAAAACTCGATCGTTTCCTTCAATAAAATCCCATAAATTCTCATAAATTCTATAAAAATAAGTTCAGTGATATACTTTGATATACAAACATGTTTGAGTAAAAATCAAAACAATTTATAAACATTTTGAACTATTTTGTAATATGGAAGTTTTGCCTTAAATAAAAATCTGTATTTTTCCAAATTGATTTTTTCAAAACTTCTCTAAATACAAAAACAAGATATTCTAAACACTTTTTAAGCTTAGTGTGTATGGATATGATCCACTACTCATATATGATGAAATATCTTTGTTTTTGACATTAAGATTTAAAATAAGTTTTAATAAAAAACATGTATATTTTTAATCTTATAAACCAAACGGGTATTTTCTAAAACGAAAGCTCTTTTATGAAAGCACATATAAATATTGTGTGTGAGTGTATATGAACTTGAGCAATCCACCAACTAATCTATCATTACATTTTATCTAAAAATAAAATCTTACTACAAACAAACCTAGACACAAGTCTTCTCTTGAAAGTCTTCTTCTTCTTCTTGACTTGGTCCAAACCTTGATCCAACGAGCTAAACTCCTCTTCGAGTTCATGATACGATCTTGATGTGCGAGCTCTTGAATCGACACGTGCTAGCTCCAAAACTTGACTATAAATCCTTTATTGAAACTAAACACCAATTATGATCTTGATCAAATATCTGAGACTAGTATAAATACAAGATCATTAGTACTATAATTACATGAGTTAATCATCATCAAAACTAGAGCGATGGGCCTTTGGGCCAACAATCTCCCCCTTTTGATGATGACAAAACTCATGGAGTTATATATGCATGGATTAAAGTCAAGCTTCATAGAAGCTCCCCCTTAACTCATGCATAACAATAAACAAATATATATTGCAATGAAGTGCATAAAACAAAACAAATATGTACGCATAAACAAGGTGAGAGAAAACATGCATAAACCAAAAAGTCTTTTCTCCAAAAACCTTCTTCCCCTTTTTGTATAAACATAATATTCTCCTCCTTTTTGTATAAAAATAAAGTAAAATGCATATATAAACTCAAAATCACTCTCCCCCTTTTGTCAATCATCAACAAAGGGGTGAAAAATAAATCAACAATAAGGATGTATATGCAATATACATTCATGAAGAGGAAGACGTTAAGTTAGCTGCCCTGCATACATGCATTACATGTAGAAGGGATGACAAAACCCTAACTCACATATAACATAATATGCAATGCATAAGTGGAGATGTGAAACTCCACCAACATACGTGTATCACATATAGAAGAGATGTCAAGCTCCTCAATACAAGATACACTCAACATGAATCTATATAGAGAAGAGATGTTAAGCTCCCTTGCATATAGGCAATACATATCGAAACATTTTTAATCATCACTTTAAAATAAATTTTGAAATTTTCTTAAATCAAATTTGATATACCACTTGTAAGCAAAAAATTTTTTAAGATATCACAAGATGTTTGATACCAAATGAAATTGAAAATTTTGATACCAATTGAAATTGAAACATTAGTACATTTTGATACCAATGAAAGTATAAATATTTTATATTTTGATAACCAATTGAAATATATGGTAAATTTTGATACTAAATAAAAAGTAAAGCATTTTTGATACCAATATGAAATCGAAACCAAATTGAAACCGAAACATATAGATACCAATTGAAGTGTATTGTACATTTTGATATCAATTTAAATATCAATTGAAAATAATGCATAATCTTATTAAAATACCAATTGAGATACCAATTGAAATCAAGATTTAAGTCAAGCTTAGCATTAACACAATTTATGCTTTAAACATGTAAAGATTGTAAATCAAGCACAATCAAATCACATATATGTATGAAAATAAAATACCAATAGAAATTGATATTATTTGAAATTTGAAGCATACATATATAACAAACATATATGAGTATACGAAAATGAAATTTCATGAAGTTCATGTGTGTAACTCATACCTAACCACCCTATTCATGCACATGATAAAAGATTTTCAATAAGGCATATAAGGCATGGTCGCCCATCCATCCGCCCTTTAAAGGTTGGTAGGGGTTTTCAAAAATAAGAGTTTGAAAATATTTTGCAAAATTTGAAAACTCTACTGATTGAAGAATAAATAACTAGTTTAAAGTATTTTTGAAAAAACTAGTTAAAGATCCTTCAAATATAAAACCAAATCATATATATATCTCATGAAGCATACCAAATACATAAATGTTGACACTTGAAATCTATAAAGCTAAAAAATTCTCATGAAGATAATGTCCTGAGTAAACAAATGAAGTGTGAGTGTACAAGAATCATGTAGATAGCATTTTCATGAAAATAATCAATGAGGCTCAAGATAAACAAGAATTTCTTTTTATCAAAAAAACATGAAAATCATAAAAATTTATTTTCATTAAAAACAAACTTCAAAGCATATGTATGTTCTATCAAAACTAAAAAATACATACGTATCCTAAACACAAAAGAGTCTATAATAGAATATGCATGAAGGCAAGAGACTCAAGAGTATACATGTATATGTATTAGTTTTGAATAAGAATTACATATACATGAAGCAAAACATGCACAAAACTAGGCAAAACAAGTATAAATGAAGGAATCATCAAAACTAGGTTACACGTACATGTAATGCGTACAAATGAGCAATTAAGTACAAATATATAACAATCAAATGTTGCTCACTACTTGTTCAAACATATATACAAGTTTTAATGAACACTACATCTAAACAAGTATACACCACACAAAGCATGAACACAAGACATGAACATGCTAAAAATCATTAATGTAAAAGCATGTAAAAAATAGGAGTTTAGAGATAGTTACCAAACCATTAGGGTACATCTCTATATCTCCAAACATGGTGATCTTCCCACCAAAACGTCCTTGATAGTGATGTATCAATTGTATGTCCATCTAGCCCATGCATCCACAACCAAGGTACCAAACCTCTCACATCATGTGAGAGCCCACACCTACATCAAACACAAGAGGTGGAGACTTTGGTACCCATTTTCTTCTGGGTCCACGAGGGTTAGTATTATTTGGAACCCAAACATTTTTATTAGCAAAATTGATATGATTTATCTTATCAAAATAAAATTTTGCTAAATGGTCTTTACGGCCGCAATGTGTACATTTGTACACTCTAGCATGCACATGAGAAAGAGTATGATCATGATGAGCAAAGTATGCATATGTGTGCCGTGGGTGATGTGCATGAACATGTGGACCTTGTTTCGTTTGAAATAAGGTTTCCAATCTATTATGATTGAATGCACAATTGCTCAAAGTTGAGCTCAAACAATCTATTCTATTTTTCAAAAATTTAATCTCATTTTTGTCAATGGTTGCATGAAAAACATGGTGAGAATGAGAATCAACAATCTTGTACTTTTTAGAAACATTTTCCTTTTCCTTTGAATAATTTTTCTTTTTAAAGAGTTTTTTCATTTAAAGCAATTTCCTTTTCTTTTTCCACCAAAATAATTTTATTTTTCAAAGAAGTATTTCCTTCACAAAGATCATTCAATTTAGAAGTCAAGGAAACATTATCCTTTTTCAACAAATCATTTTCTTTTGACAAAGAAGTGTTGTTCTTTTTCAATTTATTATTATCCTTTTTAAGCAATTCATATTTTTCAAGAAGTTGTTGACAAAAAGATTCAAGCTCATCATCATAAGACAAGTCAACATCCTCATCAAGCTAGGATTCAGAATTTACCTCAAGGGGGTTATCCACTTAGACCATGTAGCATAAGTTGGAAGCATCACTTCCATCATCCGAGTCACTCCCCGCATAGTATTGCTCTTATTCGGCAAGGGAGACTATAGTGTTCCATACTACAAAAACCGAATCAAAGTTAAAAACTCTAGATAAATATTCATCATTTAGGGTACTCTTTAAAGCATGAATGGCTTTTGCATTAGCCTCTAGATTTTTGCCATTTACACAATAAGAATCTTTAATAGTGGCAAAATAAACATGAATCCCTAAGGCCTTGAGGCACATTGACATCTTAACCTTCCAAGTTTGGATGTTAAGAATATCAAATGTGGGAGGTGACATGAAATCCATGTGTGTGTAAACAAATATTGTGATTAGACAAAAATAAGGATCTTTAACTCTAGGTTGTTAGACCCAAACTAAGAGCACCAAGCTCTGATACCAATTGAAATCACCTAGAGGGGGGTGAATAGGTGACTAGCTAATCTAATGATGAATTAATGCAGAATTAAAACTATTTATGCAAACTAAAAACTATTAAGCAAAACACACACGGTATAACCAAAGAGTGTAGCCGAATTCCCGATGAAGGGCTCTAGACTATCTCCTTCAGATTCCTCTAGATAAGAGTTGAGGTGCCGCTTTGACTCTCTTGATTGAATACAAGTGTGAGCAAACAATCCCCAAGCATATATCAATATAAGCACAATATATATCAAGCAAGTAATGATGAAAACAATATAAGCATGCAAGATATAAACACAAGTGAGAGATAAAGAGAGAGCAATCGCAAACACGGGAGATTTATTTTGAGGTTCGAGCACCCTTATTTTACGTCCCCGCCTTCAACACTATGAAGGATTTTCACTATAAACTGATCCCACCGGATCATTTGGTGCTGCAACACCTGCATCGAGTTCACACTAGAACTCCTTGGACTCACTAGTCCCTCTCTTGTTCCTGCAAGAACTACATACCGCAAGCACACTAGCTTGCCGAGGTCGCACCTCCACACCTAGCTCTCAATAGAACTCGAAACAATGCGAACCTACAAGTTTGCCTCCTCAAATACAAAGAAGAACACTTGGTGATCTAAACACTTTGATCACCTAAAAACACTCTCACAATAACTCTCCTATAGGATAAATATTGCAATGGAAAGCTCAAGTCTGTGTGAGAAAATTAGGATTGATTTGGTGGTGAAAAACTCAAGATATCACTTTTGAAAACTCTTGATAAACTCTTCTTCTGATTTGAAAATATTGGCTCTAAAACATGTGAAGAAAACCACAGATATAGGTAGGAAGAACTAGCTCAAAAACTCTCTTGAAATCATATATAAAAAGTCCAAGGGAAGCCCCTTTTATAGGCTTCAAAATGTGGCCGTTGGAGGCCAACTAAGCAGCCTGGTCTGCTGTCGGTCGACCGGCAAA
The DNA here is from genome assembly GCA_038442645.1 of Agave tequilana. Classification (NCBI taxonomy): domain Eukaryota; kingdom Viridiplantae; phylum Streptophyta; class Magnoliopsida; order Asparagales; family Asparagaceae; genus Agave; species Agave tequilana. Next base: position 15,797 of record JAVJIF010022149.1, read on the forward strand.
CGGTCAAAAATCTGATCATTGTGCCAGCAGTCGACCGGCCGGCCGACCGTGGCCTGGATACAGAGAGCAGTAGCTCTCTGCCGGTCAACCGCCCTGTCGACCGGGGCCATTTCCAGAGAGCAGAGCTCTCTGGCGGTCGACCGGCCCTCCAGCCAAACAAAGCCGTGCACGTTTGTGCACGTTTGTCGACCACCCGATCGACCGACCACTGACTCGGTCGACCGTGCGGTCGGCCGGCAGAAGGCCAGAACAGGTTTTTAGGGATTCAAAACTCGGTCTTTTTCCTTCAATAAAATCCCATAAATTCTCATAAATTCTACAAAAATAAGTTCAGTGATATATTTTGATATACAAACATGTTTGAGTAAAAATCAAAACATGTTACAAATATTTTGAACTATTTTTATAATATAGAAGTTTTGCCTTAAACAAAAATCTGTATTTTCTAAAATAGATTTTTTCAAAACTTCTCCAAATACAAAATTAAGATATTCTAAATAGTTTTTAAACTTAGTGTGTATGGATATGATCCACTACACATATATGATGAAATATCTATTTTTTTGACATTAAGCTCTAAAATAAGTTTTGATAAAACACATGTATATTTTTAATCTTAAAAACTAAACCGGTATTTTCGAAAACGAAAGTTCTTTTATGAAAACACATATAAATCTTGTGTGTGAGTGCATATGAACTTGAGCAATCTATCAACTAATCTATCCTTTACATTTTATCTAAAAACAAATCTTACTACAAACAAACCTAGACACAAGTCTTCTCTTGAAAGTCCTCTTCCTCTTCTTGACTTGGTCCAAACCTTGATCCAACGAGCTAGACTCCTCTTCGAGTTCATGATGTGATCTTGATGCGCGAACTCTTGAATCGACACGTGCTAGCTCCAAAACTTGACTATAAATCCTTTATTGAAGCTAAACACCAACTAAGATCTTGATCAAATATCTGAGACTAATTTAAACACAAGATCTTAGTACTATAACTACAAGAGTTAATCATCATCAAAACTAGAGCGATGGGCCTTTGGGCCAATAATCTCCCCCTTTTGATGATGACAAAACTCATGGAGTTATATATGTATGGATTAAAATCAAGTACATAGAAGCTCCCCCTTAACTCATGCATAACAATAAACAAATATATATTGCAATGAAGTGCATAAAAACTAAACAAATATGTAGGCATAAATAAGGTGAGAGAAAACATGCATAAACCAAAAAGTCTTTTCTCCAAAAACCTTCTTCCCCTTTTGTATAAACATAAGCATTCTCCTCCTTTTTGTATAAAAATAAAGTAAAATGCATATATAAATTCAAAATCACTCTCCCCCTTTTTGTCAATCATCAACAAAGGGGTGAAAAATAAATCAACAATAAGGATGTATATGCGATATACATTCATGAAGAGGGAGACATTAAGTTAGCTCCCCTGCATACATGCATTACATACAGAAGGGATGACAAAACCCTAACTCACGTAAAACATATATGCAATGCATAAGTGGAGATGTGAAGCTCTCCCTACACACGTGTATCACATAAAGAAGAGATATCAAGCTCCTCAATACAAGATACACTCAACATAGATCTACATATAGAAGAGATGTTAAGTTCCCCTTGCATATCGGCAATACATATCGAAACATTTTTAATCATCACTTTAAAATAAAATTTGAAATTTTCTTAAATCAAATTTTGATATACCACTTGTAAGCAAAAATTTTTTTAAGATATCACAAGATGTTTGATACCAAATGAAATTGGAAATTTTGATACCAATTGAAACTGAAATATTAGTAGATTTTGATAGCAATGAAAGTAAAAATATTTTATATTTTGATAACCAATTGAAATATATAGTAAATTTTGATACCAAATAAAAGGTAAAGCATTTTTAATTCCAATATGAAAATTGAAACAGAAACATATAGATACCAATTGAAGTGTATTGTACATTTTCATAACAATTTAAATATCAATTGAAAATAATGCATAAGCTTATTAAAAGACCAATTCAGATACCAATTGAAATCAAGATTTAAGTTAAGCTTAGCATAAACACAATTTGTGCTTTAAACATGTAAAGATTGTAAATCAAGCACAATCAAATCATATATATGTATGAAAATGAAGATACCAATAGAAATTGATATTATTTAAAATTTGAAGCATACATATGTAAGAAAACATATATGAGTATACAAAAATAGAATTTCATGAAGTTCATGTGTATAACTCATACCTAACCACCCTATTTATGCACATGATAAAAGATTTTCAATAAGGCATACAAGGCATGGTCGTCCATCCATCCGCCCTTTAAAGGTTGGTAAGGGTTTTCAAAAATAAGAGTATGAAAATATTTTGCAAAATTTGAAAACTCTACCGATTGAAGAATAAATAACTAGTTTAAAGTAATTTTTAAAAAACTAGTTAAAGATCCTTCAAATATAAAACCAAATCATATATATCTCATGAAGCATACCAAATACATAAGTGTTAACACTCGAAATTTATAAAGCTCAAAAATTCTCATGAAGACAATGTCATGAGTAAACAAATGAAGTGTGAGTGTACAAGAATCATATTAATAGCATTTTTATGAAAATAATCAATGAGGCTCAAGATAAACAAGAATTTTTTTATCAAAAAAACATGAAAATCATAAAGATTTATTTTCATTAAAAACTAACTTCAAAGCATATGTATGTTCTATCAAAACTAAAATATACATACATATCCTAAACACAAAAGAGTCTATAATAGAATTTTCATGAAGGCAAGAGACTCAAGAGTATACATGTATATCTATTAGTTTTGAAGAAGAATTACACATACATGAAGCAAAACATGCGCAAAACTAGGCAAAACAAGTATAAATGATGGAATCATCAAAACTAGGTTATACATGTACATGCAATGAGTACAAATGAGCAATGAGATACAAACATATAAGAATCAAATGTTGCTCACTACTTGTTCAAATATTACACAAGTTTTAATGAAAATAACATCTAAACAAGTATACACCACATGAAGTATAAACACAAAACATGAACATGCTAAAAATTATTAATGTAAAAGCATGTAAATAAATAAGAGTTTAGAGATAGTTATCAAAACCATTAGGGCACATCTCTATATCTCCAAACATGGCGGTCTTTTCACCAAAATGTCCTTGATAGTGATGCATCAATTGTATGTTCATCTAGCCCATGCATCCACCACCAAGATACCAAATCTCTCACGTCATGTGAGAGCCCACACCTACATCAAACACAAGAGGTGGGGACTTTGGAACCCATTTTCTTCTGGGTCCACGAGGGTTAGCATTATTTGAAACCCAAACATTTTTATTAGCAAAATTGATATGATTTATCTTATCAAAACAAAACTTTGCTAAATGGCCTTTGCGGCCGCAATGTGTACATTTGTACACTCTAGCATGCACATGAGAATGAGTATGATCATGATGTGCAAAGTGTGCATATGTGTGCCGTGGGTGATGTGCATGAACATGTGGACCTTGTTTCTTTTGAAATATGGTTTCCAATCTATTATGATTGAATGCACAATTACTCAAAGTTGAGCTCAAACAATCTATTCTATTTTTCAAAAATTTAATCTCATTTTTGTCAATAGTTGCATGAAAAGCATGGTGAGAATGAGAATCAACAATCTTGTTCTTTTTAGAAACATTTTCCTTTTCCTTTGAAACAATATTTCTTTTTAAAGAGTTGTTTTCATTTAAAGCAATTTCCTTTTCTTTTTTCACCAAAATAATTTTATTTTTCAAAGAAGTATTTCCTTCACAAAGATCATTCAATTTAGAAGTCGAGGAAACATTATCTTTTTTCAACAAATCATTTTCTTTTGACAAAGAAGTGTTGTTCCTTTTCAATTTATTATTATCCTTTTTAAGCAATTCATATTTTTCAAGAAGTTGTTGACAAAAAGATTCAAGCTCATCATAAGACAAGTCAACATCCTCATCAAGCTCGGATTCAAAATTTACCTCAAGGGGGTTATCCACTTGGACCATGTAGCATAAGTTGGAAGCATCACTTCCATCATCCGAGTCACCCCCGCATAGTATTGCTCTTGTTCGCCAAGGGAGACTATAGTGTTCCATACTACAAAAGTTGAATCAAAGTTAGAAACCCTAGATAAATATTCATCATTTAGGGTACTCTTTAAAGCATGGATAGCTTTTGTATTAGCCTCTAGATGTTTTCCATTTACACAATAAGAATCTTTAATAGTGGCAAAATAAACATGAATCCCTAAGGCCTTGAGGTATATTGACATCTTAACCTTCCAAGTTTGGATGTTGAGAATATCAAAAGTGGGAGGTGACATGAAATCTATGTGTGTTTAAATAAATATTGTGATTAGACAAAAATAAGGATCTTTAACTCTAGGTTGTTAGACCCAAATCAAGAGCACCAAGCTCTGATACCAATTAAAATCACCTAGAGGGGGATGAATAAGTGACTAGCTAATCTAATGATGATTTAATGCGGAATTAAAACTATTTATGCAAACTAAAAACTATTAAGCTAAACACACAAGGTATAACCAAAGAGTGTAGCCGAATTCTCGTTGAAGGGCTCTAGACTATCTCCTCCAGATTCCTCTAGATAAGAGTTGAGGTGCTGCTTTGACTCTCTTGATTGAATACAATTGTGAGCAAACAATCCCCAAGCATATATCAATATAAGCACAATATATATCAAGCAAGTAATGATGAAAATAATATAAGCATGCAAGATATAAACACAAGTGAGAGATAAAGAGAGAGCAATCGCAAACACGGGAGATTTATTTTGAGATTCGAGCACCCTTACTTTACGTCCCCACCTTCAACACTATGAAGGATTTTCACTATAAACTGATCCCACCGGATCATTTGGTGCTGCAACACCTACAACGAGTTCACACTAGAACTTCTTGGACTCACTAGTCCCTCTCTAGTTCTCGCAAGAACTACACACCGCAAGCACACTAGCTTGCCGAGGCCGCACCTCTACACCGAGCTCTCACTAGAACTCGAAACAACGTGAACCCGCAAGTCCGCCTCCTCAAATACAAAGAAGAACACTTGGTGATCTAAACACTTTGATCACCTAAAAACATTCTCACAATAACTCTCCTATAGGATAGATATTGCAATGGAAAGCTCAAGTGTGTGTGAGAAAATTAGGATTGATTTGGTGGTAAAAAACTCAAGAAATCACTTTTGAAAACTCTTGATAAACTCTCCTTTTGATTTGAAAATATTGGCTCTAAAACATTTGGAGAAAACCACTGATATAAGTAGGAAAAACTAGCCCAAAAACTCTCTTGAAATCTTGTATAAAACAGTCCAAGGGAAGCCCCTTTATAGGCTTCAAAATTTTGGCCGTTGGAGGCTAACTCAGCAGCCTGGTCTGCTTTCAGTTGACCGCCGGTCGACCGGCCAACGGTCAGAGATCTGACCGTTGTGCCAGCGGTCGACCGGCCGGTTGACCGTGGCCTGGATACAGAGAGCAGTAGCTCTCTGGCGGTCGACCGAGTCGGTCGACCGGCCCTCCAGCCAAACAAAGCCCTGCACGTTTGTGCACATTGGTCGACCGCCCAGTCAACCGACCTCTGGCTCGGTCAACCGTGCGGTCAACTGGCAGAAGGCCAGAAATAGGTTTTTAGGGATTTAAAACTCGGTCTTTTTCCTTCAATAAAATCCCATAAATTCTCATAAATTCTACAAAAATAAGTTTAGTGATATACTTTGATATACAAACATGTTTGAGTAAAAATCAAAACATGTTAAAAACATTTTGAACTATTTTTGTAATATGAAAGTTTTGCCTTAAACAAAAATCTGTATTTTTCAAAATCGATTTTTCTAAAACTTCTCCAAATACAAAAAAAAGATATTCTAAACACATTTTAAGCTTAGTGTGTATGGATATGATCCACTACACATATATGATGAAATATCTATATTTTTTACATTAAGCTCTAAAATAAGTTTGATAAAACACATGTATATTTTTAATCTTAAAAGCCGAACTGGTATTTTTCAAAACGAAAGCTCTTTTATGAAAACACATATAAATCTTGTGTGTGAGTGTATATGAACTTGAGCAATCCACCAACTAATCTATCCTTTACATTTTATCTATAAACAAAATCTTACTATAAACAAATCTAGATACAAGTCTTCTCTTGAAAGTCTTCTTCCTCTTCTTGACTTGGTCCAATCTTGATCCAACGAGCTAGACTCCTCTTCGAGTTCATGATGCAATCTTGATGCGCGAGCTCTTAAATCGACATGTGCTAGCTCCAAAACTTGACTATAATCCTTTGATGAAGCTAAACACCAACTAAGATCTTGATAAATATCTGAGACTAATTTAAACACAAGATCTTATTACTATAACTACATGAGTTAATTATCATCAAAACTAGAGTGATGGGCCTTTGGACCAACTGAATTATTATCTAGATTGGCTGTGCTATAATTGGATCTTTCGACGTGTTGTTTAATGGTGTGCTGTTGATCAATCTTGTGGTGGCCTCTTTGCGCTCGTCACAATCCAGAGCAGCAGCCAGAGCCTTGAACGGCGGAGAGCAGAAAAGACTTGTCTCGGCCTTGATTTCAATGCAGAGGAAAGGCGTAGGACGACGCATGTGTTAGGTTTTTCAGGTAATTTAATTGTGTTAATTAATTTAATTAGTTTAATTAACTTTATGTTGCAATTAATCGATTAAAAATTTAATGATGTTTTATTTATTGGATTGTACTGTCCGTCTGATCATGAGTAGGTAGATTCTCTTCATGTACATAGGGGGAATGAACCTAGGAAAAAAATCAAGTGGTCATAATTTGTTCTTTCTGTTAACTGCGATTCTGTGCACACCGATTGACCTATAACTTTTATGAGATTATTTCTAGAGTCACTAATTATTTGACTAGTTATGTTGAAAAAACCTAGAGGGGGGGTGAATAGGTGTGATTGCTAATCTTAAAAATTTCAACTTTCTAAATGCTAAACCTAAAACAAGTGAGGCTCAACTTAGTACAATTCAACAAGTGTAGCCGAATTCCTCTTGCGAGGCTCTAGACTAAACTCCTCTTGATTCCCCTTGATATGGGTTGAGGCGCTATGTGAAGCTCTTGTTGGATGAGTACGGGATTGGCACACACAAGTATGAAATGGATGATATGAAGAATGATGCAAACACAATGATATATGACAAGAATTACAAGCAATCAAATAGTAGCACAAGAAAATTAAACAATATCACAAATATGCACTAGAAAGCAATAAAGAGCTATTGAAAAGTAAAACAAGAATTAGACGCAAAGGCAATCGCAAACAAAGTGATTTGTTTCGAGGTTCGAGCACCGCTCTACTCCCCGCCTTCACCTCCGTGAAGGGTTTCCACTATCCACCGAGGACGCCTTTACAATTTGGTCTACCGAAGACCGAGCACCGAGCTCCACCGAGTACAAAGGACCTCTACCGAAGAGGTTGCTCCACAAGGAAAGGATTACAAGAACAAAGTGATCACAACAAGATCACTACACTCTTTCTCAAACTCTTTTACAAACACTCTCACTTCAATTACAACTTCACTATAGAATAGTATTGAATTTTTGGCTCTATGAAGTGTGGTGAGAAAAACTTCAGTTGTTGAGTGATATTAGTAATCAAACACAACTGAAAAACAAGCTCAAAAAGAATTGGAATGAAAGCTTTAAACTCTTTTCTTTTCTCTTTTGAAAACAATACAAACTTGAGGATTTTTCTAAGTAGAATGCAAGAGAGACTTCTCCTCTATTTATAGGGTTAAAAATAGGTTAAAAACAATTTCTTTTGGTCTTATTTTCTCTGAAAAAGACCTGAAAAACACTGAAAAAGTCTGCCAAGAAATCAGATAAAAAACAGATTTCAGAATTGCACAAAAGAGGAAAGAGCCGTTGGGATTTTGCAGGCCTGGCGGTCGACCGGTCCGGTCGACCGCCAGCCCAGCAGCAGAGAGCCGTTGGCTCCCGGTCGACCGGTCTGGTCGACCGTCCCAAAAGAGGAAACACAGTTTCCTTCTTCCGGTCGACCGGTCCGGTCGACCGAAATAACCCGAGAGCAATTTGCTCTCCGTCGGTTGACCGGTCCGGTCGACCGACAGACATGCACAAACAGTGCATGTCCAGACACATCGCCGGTCGACCGGGCCGGTCGACCGAAGTTGCCTGAAACAGAAAAACTGGGCTGTTTTTGAGATAGAAAAATTTTGAGAAATATTTTAAAAAACATATAGCTAAGTATTATGCAGAAAATAGTTTATACACATGTTTTATACAAGATTTTTAAGATATAAAGCTTTGGTACATGTATATATAAACTAAGGCATAAAACTTAGAAATAACCATTTTTAAAACATAGGAAATATATGAAACAAATGTGTGTGCAAATCCTAGAGCCAAATTTCATATACTCAAACTTTAACATTCTATTTCTTACAATGATTCTAAGACTTCAAGATCTTCAATAGGCTTCTTCATATAATCTTCAACACTTGTTCCTTGAGCCCAATTGGAGTTGACTTGAGTCCAAATCCTTGTAATTGTGAGAGAAGACTTCTAGAATGAATAGAAATCTGAAACACACTTAAACAACAAATGTTATTAGTACAAATACCTAATATGTTTTGTAATCATCAAAATACACTAATCATGGGTGATTGTAACCTTGGGCCAACAATCTCCCCCTTTTTGATGATGACAAAACATATAGGTTATTTAAATAAACATGGAAGAGGAGTTTGAAAAACTCCCCCTCAAATAATGCTATGTATAAAAATTTGACTATGGAAGCACAATACATAAAGCATTCAAGGCAAAATAGTTTTGTCAAAAACTTAAATAAACAAACTTAACAAACTCAAACATATATCAAACTTCTCAAACAAGTTCAAAATATCAAACTCTTAAACTTATTACAACTTATTCTCCCCCTTTTTGTCATGCATCAAAAAGGGTTAAATACCAATAGAAAAACAAATTTTATTTTTAAGAATCCATAATGCAAACATTCAACTCACCACAAATAAATGAAAATCTAGCATAATCTAGAGGTTTAGTAAAAATATCGGCAAGTTGAAAATCGGTAGAAACATAATCAATCTCAATATCACCTTTCTCATAATGATCTCTAAGAAAGTGATACCTAATGTCAATGTGTTTGGTTTTACTATGTTGATTTGCATTCTTTGTCATGTGAATAGTACTAGTATTATCACAAAATATTTTAACATGATCAAAGTGTAAATCATAGTCAAGGAGAGTATGTTTCATCCAAAGAACTTGTGCACAACAAGCTCCGGCTGCAACATACTCCGCCTCGGCGGTTGATAGGGCTACCGAATTTTGCTTTTTGGAAGACCAAGATACAAGACAATTACCTAAGAATTGACATGTTCCACTTGTGCTCTTCCTATCTACCCTACAACCCGCATAGTCGGCATCCGAAAAACTCTTCATTTCAAATAATCCGGTTTTAGGATACCACAAACCCATTTCAATAGTGCCCTTAAGGTATCTAATTATGCGTTTAACCGCAATTATGTGAGATTCTTTAGGACAAGATTGAAAACGTGCACAAAGACAAACGGAAAACATAATATCCGGCCTACTAGCCGTCAAATAAAGCAAGCTACCAATCATGCTACGATATAATTTAATGTCTACACTTTTACCTTGTTCATCCTTGTCAAGCTTTGTAGTTGTTGCCATGGGAGTTTTGCTTACTTTCGATCCTTCAAGCCCAAACCTTTTGATTAGTTCCTTTGTGTACTTGGCTTGATTGATGAAGATCCCATCCTTCTTTTGCTTGATTTGGAGTCCAAGGAAATAGTTGAGTTCCCCCATCATAGACATTTCAAATTCATCCTTCATGCATGACTCAAAAGCTTTGCAAAGAGATTCATTAGTAGAACCAAAAATAATATCATCCACATAAATTTGCACAATAAGAATATCTTTTTCTACATGTTTAGTAAACAATGTTGTGTCAATTTTACCTTTCTTAAAACCATTTGAAATCAAAAATGAAGAAAGTCTTTCATACCAAGCCCTAGGGGCTTGTTTTAAACCATAAAGAGCTTTATCTAATTTAAAAACAAAATCCGAATGTGTAGGATCAACAAACCCGGGGGGTTGTTCAACATACACTTCCTCTTCAATAAATCCATTTAGAAAAGCACTTTTAACATCCATTTGAAATAATTTGAAATCTTTATATGAGGCAAATGCTAGTGTCATCCGTATGGCTTTAAGCCGTGCTACGGGTGCAAAGGTTTCTTCAAAATCGATCCCTTCGATTTGAGTGTAACCTTGGGCAACTAACCTAGCCTTGTTTCTAACTACATTACCCGATTCATCCAACTTGTTCTTAAAGATCCACTTAGTACCAATTGTTGGTCTATCGTGGGGCTAGGAACAAGGTGCCAAACTTGGTTGCGCTCAAATTGATTGAGCTCCTCTTGCATGGCTAGCAACCAATATGAATCGGCCTCGGCTTCGAGCACATTTTTGGGTTCAATATGAGAAATGAATGCATAGTTACCACAATAGTCATGAAGTCTAGAGCGAGTAGTTACCCCTTTTGATACTTCACCTATGACGAGGTCCTTGGGATGATGTGGATTGTATCTCCAATCCTTTGGTAGTGGTTGAGTAGGCTCCAACTCATGTGTTTGAATTTCATTTCCTTGTGCCTCTTCCACCTTAGCTTCGCTTCCTTCATCATCCTTTGGTTTGTCTCCCATAGTAGAAGCATCCTCCAAGGTCACTTTCTCCAAACCTTCATCCAATGCATCTATTTCTACAACATTCTTAACAAACTTGTTAGATTCCTCAAACTTAACATGAATAGACTCTTCAATAGTCAAAGATGATCTAATGAAAACTCTATAAGCCTTACTAGTGTTTGAGTAACCTACAAAAATAGCCTCATAAGATTTAGGATCAAATTTTCCTAAAAAATCTTTTGTATTTAAAACAAAACATTTGCAACCAAAAACTTTAAAATAGGAAACATTAGGCTTTCTAGAAAAATACATTTCAAAAGAAGTTTTAGTAGTATTTTTACACAAGAAAACATTTGATATGTAGCATGATGTATTTACGGCGGCCTCGGCCCACAATAATGTGGTAGACCATATTCACTTAGCATTGTCCTAGCCATCTCTTGTAATGTTCTATTTTTCCGTTCAACTACTCCATTTTGTTGTGGAGTTCTAGGACAAGAAAGTTCATGCTTTATTCCATGTTCATCACAAAAAGTGGTAAAGGGTTGGTTAATGAATTCACCTCCTCTATCACTTCTTATTCTCAAAATCGAAACATCTTTTTCTTTTTCAACTCTTTTCTTAAAAATTTGGAAATACGAAAATGCTTGGCTTTTATGTTCAAGAAAGAAAACCCAAGTAAATCTTGAAAAGTCATCAACCAAAACATAAGCAAATCTATTCCCACTTAGACTTTTGGTTTGTGTAGGCCCAAAAAGATCCATATGGATTAACTCCAAAGGACGTGATATCATGATATCCTTAATTGACTTGAAAGAAGACTTAGTTTGTTTCCCAAATTGACATGCGTTACAAACTCGGTCCTTTTCAAAATTCAAGCAAGGAATACCTTTCACCATTTCCTTTGTGTTTAACCTAGAAATGTGATCAAAAGAAATATGCCCTAATCTCCTATGCCACAACCAAGAGTCATCATCGAGGGCTTTCAAACAAGTAATATTACAAGACATATTTAACATATCAATCATATAAACATTACTTTCACGAAAACCGGAAAATACACAAACATTAGAAGTTCTATCAACTACTTTACAAGAAACATTATCAAAAACAATATCAAAACCTTTATCACAAAGTTGACTAACACTCAAGAGATTATGCTTGAGGCCATCAACTAAAACTACATTTTCAATTAAAGGAGAGGTGCCAAGTTTTACATTACCAATACCGATGATTTTACCCTTGGCGTCATCTCCGAAGGTGACGGTGCCACCTTCATGATATCTTGATAGGGTTGCAAAGTTGTTGATGTCCCAAGTCATGTGCCTTGAGCAACCGCTATCAAGATACCACAATCCTCTACGTCGTTGGGATTTGGAAAGTACCTACATCATTTAACATAATTGTTGATTTTGGTACCCAAACTTTCTTGGGTCCTTTAAAGTTAGTGCCTCGAACCCAAACATTGTGACGTGATACATTTAATCTATCATAGCAAAAATTGGCTAAGTGCCCTTTCCGTCCACAATGTGAATATGAGAACACTCTACCATACATGAATGCATGATGTGTATGTGTAGTGTGAGCATGTTTTGGGGTTTTGCCATGTTGTTTAGGTTGTGTAGCATGAACATGAACATGAGCATGAGCATTTTTCTTTGGGGCTTGTTTCTTAGGAAACATAGCCTCAATTTTCTTCTTGTTAAACTCACAATCTTTCAAAACAACACTTAATGAGTCTAATCTTTCCTTAAGCATAGAAACTTCATTTGAATCAATTAGTGGGGCTTTACCTTTGCAAGAAATCTTATATTTTTCAAAATCATTTTTGGTAGTGGCCAAAGTGGAAACCAAATCATCTTTTTCTTTTGTAAGAGTAAAAACTTGAAGACTTAAAGATTCATTTTCCTTTTTCATTTTAAGATACTTTTTCTTTAAGAAATCATAGTTTTGTGACAACTCAACAAAAGCCTCTTCTAACACATCCATAGAAATTTCATTATCATGAGAAGGGGAAGAGGTTACCTTGCTTGTGCCTTCATTAGCCATGAAGCACATGTTGGCGGTGTCTATTTCTTCCTCGGATTCGGTCTCCGAATCCCAAGTTGCCTTCATAGCCTTCTTCTTGTAAGGCTTCTTTGAAGTGGAGGGCTTTGCTTTGTCCGGACACTCCGCCACAATGTGTCCGGGCTTTTGGCAATTGAAACAAGTGATTTTTCTTTCTTCTTTGCCTCCTTGCCATCTTCTTCTACCTTGGTACTTCGCCTTGTTGTACATCCTCCGGACATTCTTAACAAGGAGTGAGAGCTCCTCATCATCTTCTTCTTCATCATCTTCATCGGAGTGTGTAGCTTGACTCTTGAAGGCGATAGTCTTCTTTTTGGAAGGAGCCATATCCTCCCTTGCTTTCCTTTCCATCTCATGGGTTTTGAGTTCCCAATGAGACCTATAAGCTCCATCTCTTCACTGTCGTTGAGTTCCTTCAAGGTTGTTGCTTTAACTTCCCATGAAGGAGGAAGAGCCCGGATGATCTTCCTTACTCTTTGATCATTGTTGATATCTTCACCTAAAGAAGAGAGTCCATTAGTAATCTTGGTAAATCTTGTAACCATATCATCTATGCTTTCATTTTCTTGCATGCTAAATGTTTCATATTGGGACCGAAGATGGTCAATCTTAGCCTTCTTTACTTGTGAGGTCCCCTCATGTGTGACTATCAAATGTGACCAAATCTCATATGCGGATTTGCAATGGATAACCCTAGCTATGTCATCATCATTTAGGGCTTGAAGGAGTGCATAATGAGCTTTGGCATTGGCATCGAATTCCTTAGTCTCTATTTCGGACCAAGTGGATTCGTCACCGGGGGGTACACTAAAGGACTTAGTCACGGCTTTTGCAACTCGGCTACCTAGAGATTGCAAAAACACGGTCATCTTAACTTTCCATATGGGAAAGTTAAGTCCATCAAACTTAGGAGGGGTCTTAATTCCATCGGCCATTTTTACTATATGAATATGAATGAAATGATTAGCAAATTAGGATCTTCTCTAAGGTTGTTAAACCAAATCCTAGAGTCCAAGCTCTGATACCAATTGAAAAACACCTAGAGGGGGGGTGAATAGGTGTGATTTCTAATCTTAAAAATTTCAACTTTCTAAATGCTAACCTAAAACAAGTGAGGCTCAACTTAGTACAATTCAACAAGTGTAGCCGAATTCCTCTTGCGAGGCTCTGGACTAAACTCCTCTTGATTCCCCTTGATATGGGTTGAGGCGCTATGTGAAGCTCTTGTTGGATGAGTACGGGATTGGCACACACAAGTATGAAATGGATGATATGAAGAATGATGCAAACACAATGATATATGGCAAGAATTACAAGCAATCAAATAGTAGCACAAGAAAATTAAACAATATCACAAATATGCACTAGAAAGCAATAAAGAGCTATTGAAAAGTAAAACAAGAATTAGACGCAAAGGCAATCGCAAACAAAGTGATTTGTTTCGAGGTTCGAGCCACCGCTCTACTCCCCGCCTTCACCTCCGTGAAGGGTTTCCACTATCCACCGAGGACGCCTTTACAATTTGGTCTACCGAAGACCGAGCTCCACCGAGTACAAAGGACCTCTACCGAAGAGGTTGCTCCACAAGGAAAGGATTACAAGAACAAAGTGATCACAACAAGATCACTACACTCTTTCTCAAACTCTTTTACAAACACTCTCACTTCAATTACAACTTCACTATAGAATGAGTATTGAATTTTTGGCTCTATGAAGTGTGGTGAGAAAAACTTCAGTTGTAGAGTGATATTAGTAATCAAACACAACTGAAAAACAAGCTCAAAAAGAATTGGAATGAAAGTTTTAAACTCTTTTCTTTTCTCTTTTGAAAACAATACAAACTTGAGGATTTTTCTAAGTAGAATGCAAGAGAGACTTCTCCTCTATTTATAGGGTTAAAATAGGTTAAAAACAATTTCTTTTGGTCTTATTTTCTCTGAAAAAGACCTGAAAAACACTGAAAAGATAGGCCAAGAAATCAGATAAAAAACAGATTTCAGAATTGCACAAAAGAGGAAAGAGCCGTTGGGATTTTGCAGGCCTGGCGGTCGACCGGTCCGGTCGACCGCCAGCCCAGCAGCAGAGAGCCGTTGGCTCCCGGTCGACCGGTCCGGTCGACCGTCCCAAAAGAGGAAACACAGTTTCCTTCTTCCGGTCGACTGGTCCGGTCGACCGAAATAACCCGAGAGCAATTTGCTCTCCGTCGGTTGACCGGTCCGGTCGACCGACAGACATGCACAAACAGTGCATGTCCAGACACATCGCCGGTCGACCGGGCCGGTCGACCGAAGTTGCCTGAAACAGAAAAACTGGGCTGTTTTTGAGATAGAAAAATTTTGAGAAATATTTTAAAATACATATAGCTAAGTATTATGCAGAAAATAGTTTATACACATGTTTTATACAAGATTTTCAAGATATAAAGCTTTTGGTACATTTATATATAAACTAAGGCATAAAACTTAGAAATAACCATTTTTAAACATAGGAAATATATGAAACAAATGTGTGTGCAAATCTTAGAGCCAAATTTCATATACTCAAACTTTAACATTCTATTTCTTACAATGATTCTAAGACTTCAAGATCTTCAATAGGCTTCTTCATATAATCTTCAACACTTGTTCCTTGAGCCCAATTGGAGTTGACTTGAGTCCAAATCCTTGTAATTGTGAGAGAAGACTTCTAGAATGAATAGAAATCTGAAACACACTTAAACAACAAATGTTATTAGTACAAATACCTAATATGTTTTGTAATCATCAAAATACACTAATCATGGGTGATTGTAACCTTGGCCAGCATATGTATCAATAGTCAACGGTCCATGCTTAGAATTTTATTGCCTTTCTGCTATTTGTTTAATTTAGTTAATTTATCTTGTGCTAAGATCTAGTGTTTAGACTTAGTTTGCCTATTAGAAGTAGAAATCTTGATGAGTAACAACAGACTAGTTGGAGATTAAAATTGACTGCTTGATGATAGTTTAGAGGATTCAACCCTAGGTGCTTGATTTCTTAGATTGATTTTAGTTTAGAAACTCACTCAAAACACAGAAAATTTTTGATTAATTCGCCAAGATAGTGTTAATACCGTAAGAATCATATGTTCCTGTGGATCAACCCTCAAGTACTATATCGAACGACCGTGCACTTGTGGTAATTTAAATGAGGACAGAAATCTCCCCATCAATCAATCAATAGCGTCCAATTGTTTGTGACAGAAAATCCCCACCACAGCCATATACTCTCAGTGTGTCCCCTCTATAAGGATGGTTATCTGTGCACGCCTTAATGAGACAGAGGTGATATAATAATGGTGAGACCCAAGTCAACCAGGGTGTAAGTGTTGTCCGCATTAAAATATGACCTACTGATGCAGACATTGTGAAGCCAAAGGCCAATTCAAAGCCCAATTCAAAAGCATGAAAAGTGTACCAAAGGAGGCCCAAGAATTCTATGGCAATTTCGTTCTAGAAGGAATTGTAAAGTCCGAGTAGTATTAGGAGTTATAGTTTCTATTTCTTCTATTTTTGTTTTTAGTAGTACGATTTGTAGTAGGATACTACTTTCCTTTTTATGTATTTTCTAATTGTTTTAGACTTTTGATTTCTTTTAGGATTAGAATTATGTAATCCAAATACAACTAGGAGATGCAATTGTGTAGCATATATAAAGGCCCCATATATTCACTTTTTTCAATGAACAATAAATGAAAGTTTTTCGTCACTCTCAAATTAAGTTTGATTATTGAATTTATCAATCCTAAATTCTATTAGCGGCGGGATGCCCTAATCAGACTCAATTAGTAGTGAGATGCTCTAATTGATTTATCTATCTCTATTCCCTCTCTATCTCCCCTTCAAATTTCTTTCTCTTAAATAAATCTCCGTTGAATACCCCGATACCAAATCCCTCTCACCTTCATCACGCATCCAGCAACTTCAGCCTCGTTTGCATATGCGCCTCGTCTCCTCGATAATACCATTTTCGTCGACTGTACTTCTTCTCATCGGCGTGAGTTCAGAGATCAACTAACAATCAACAAGCAAGGTAAGATCAAATTTACAATCATCTCAAGTATTTTCTTATTACATTAACTCTTTAATTATAAGTTTAGATATACATCATCCAGTCTGTTATCTATTCTGATATTCTGTCCACATTAAAAATGAGCGAGTGATTCTGTTCTCCCTTGTGATGGCTTGACTTCTTTATTACGTATAGAACTTAATTTCCTGCATTTAAACAAAAGTTTCTATTTAGTTCTTTAAATATTGAAATTGATAAGCACTTGCATGATTAACATAGCATAACCTAATATTATCTGTTTTAATTCAATTCCTACCAATGATCTTTCTTATTGGTGAAGCGCATCTTTGAGTTAATTTATCTATTGCTTTCGCTTCATACACGTTTCACATCATCTTGGTATCAGAACACAGTTAGGTAGGATTTGCATCTAGTAAGTATTTAAACGTAGTTTCTTGCATCTAGTTAATTTTAAACCCCAAAAAATTAGTGCAAATTAGAAAACCTTGAAAGGTAAGTCTTTCCCTGAAATTCTGTATGATTGGTGTATAACCAAGGAAGGGTACTCAACGTGGTTCTGTAATTAAGAAATGCCAAGTGCAAAAAATCCACCTGAGTTGCACCGACCTGGCCAATTGGACTGGTAAAATTGAGGTTTGACAGACCCGACAATTTCAGAAAACAGATTTTTTTGGAAACAAAATAAATAAAATAGTATAAATTTGCATTCATATTATGACTCATACATTACATGCCAACCCGTAGTGGTACTCCTTGCGTGAAGAAGTTAGTGAACCTAATACTGATTCTATGGCCTCCCAACATACGCTAACTGATCTTATGGCTAAACTTGAAGCCTTGACCCACGACATGGCTCTGACTCGAGCTGATCTACATGAAACTAAAGAGCAAGTAAAAGAAATATCTTGTTGAGAGTCCTCCACTACTGGAGAAAATTCATCCTCATCGCGAAACAACCATCGTGATAACACTGATAACCCACCCAATCCCGATGATCAATATCTGAAAAATATCAAGATCGATGTTCCCACCTTTGATGGACGTCATGGCCCACAACTTTTTCTAGATTGGACACTCAAACTAGATAAGTACTTTACATGGTACAATCTCACTGAGCCGAGGAAAATTAAAGTTCGCTGCCATGAAACTGACCGGTCAAGCTAATTAGTACTGGACAACTTAGAGAACATATGCGCATCCTGACTTCAATGGCCTATTGAAACATGGGATATGATGAAGAATGAGCTAAAGGTAAGCATGTGCCACCATCATTTAGTGACTGTCTAATGGACAAATGGCATCAATACAATTAAGGCAATAAATCAGTAAAGGAATACGTTGCAAAATTCGATGAGTTTCTCATTAGATGCAGTACCTTCAGTAAGGAAGGACAAGCTCAAATCCTTTCTAGATTTAGAGCCAGACTTAGAGAAGACTTTTGAACTGAATTGTTAGTTAGAGGAGTCACCGAATTAGAGAAAGCTTACATCATAGTTCAAGATCTAGATTCCCTTAGGTCTAACTACAATGCTAGAAGTTTTGATTCAAAACTGAGGTGTGACTAGGGCTTCATCTTCTTCCCAGTTCAATAAGTCTACAACCCAATCCTTCCCCCAAAAGAATAATGTCAAAGGGAAATAAAGTAATGATCATTGCAAGTCCTCCGAGCAATTTTTTTTTTCAAATTTAGTGCATCCACTAAGTGTTATAGATGTCAAGGTTACGGTCACATCGTCGTTAAACTGTCCTAGTGAAATGCTGATTACCTTCATTAACAGAGTTCCCACACAAGCTCCTGAGTCTGATGATGAAGAAGTTACATATCACCCAGACATAAGTGAAGATGACGATTCGATTATGACCAAGAAGGTTTTGATACTGAATGTAACTATATTCAACTCGTACCTTCAAATTACATATCTGTTGTCTGATGTGCATTCTCACAAGAGAAGGACGATTGGAGAAGAACTGCTATCTTTAACACATTCATTAAAATTTAGACAAAATTAGAAAATAATAGTGGATAGTGGAAGTTGTGTCAATGCAGTATCATTCAAATGATTGAGAAGGTTGGATGGAAGGCTGAATCTCATCCTCATCCATATAAGGTGTCATGGATCAACTCCACAACCCTAGATGTGAAACAACGATATTTTGTCCCGATTGAGTTTGATGTGTATAAAGACAAGATATGGTATGATGTGTTTACGATGGATGTAGGTCAAATCATTCTAGGATGACCATGGCTCTACGACAATGATGTTACCATTCACGGTCGATCGAACATGTGTCGATTTGAGTACGAGGGTAAAAAGATTAAGTTGACACCCTACCGACTTATAGCTAAAAAGCTTAAAGCTAACGCACCAAAGAAGTCAAAAGGAGTTAATTTGATCAATGCAACAGAATTTGATCAAGAGCTCAAGAATGGTGCTCCATTCATGATCCTAGCTGCTAGAGAAATGGTTAAGACACCAGATAGCACTAGTCCTCCAGAAGTCACCCCCGTGATTAAGGAGTTTAGTGATGTCTTCCCCGAAGATCTTCCGAATAAATACCATTGATGCGTAACATCCAACATGCTATTGATCTAGTACCCGAATCAAGTCTGCCATACTTGCCACATTACCGAATGAACCCAACCAAGCACGCTGAGCTCATTAGGCAAGTCGATGAATTAGTAGAAAAGGGTTTCATTAGAGATAGCATGAGCCCATGTGCAGTCCCTGCATTATTAACGCCGAAGAAAGATGGATCACGGCGTATGTGCGTGGATAGTAGAGCGATTAACAAAATTAAGATCAAGTATCGCTTTCTCATTCTGAGATTGGATAATATACTGGATATGATGTCTGATGCCACAATCTTTTCTAAGATAGATCTTAAGAGTGGTTATCACCAAATCCGCATTCGTCCGGGAGATAAATGGAAGACCGCTTTCAAGACGAAAGATAGACTATATGAATGGATGGTTATGCCTTTTGGATTGACCAATGCTCTGAGTATATTTATGCGAGTGATGACTCAAGTACCACGGCCTTTTATGGGAAAATTTCTTGTAGTTTACTTTGATGATATTCTCATTTATAGCCACTCTCGTGAGCAACATTTAGACCACCTGTGACAAGTTTGTACTGTGTTGAGAAAGGAAGAATTGTGTGCTAACCCGAAAAAGTGTGCCTTTCTTGCAACACAAATTCACTTTCTTGGCTTTATCGTTTCTTCGAATGGAGTTTCTGCAGATCCTGAAAAAATGAGAGCAATTGACGAATGGCTAGAACCAAAGACCATCCGTGAGGTGAGAAGTTTTCACGGATTTTCTACCTTCTACCGACGGTTTTATAAAAGGGTTCAGCACTATTATAGCCCCTATTACGGAGTGTGTAAAGAAAAGTGAGTTTGCATGGTCTAACGTTGCTGCTAAAGCATTTGTCGAAATTAAAGCAAGAATGATCAGTGCTCTAGTTATGCGTCTCTCTAATTTTTTTAAGATTTTGAAGTAGCATGTGACACATTCGGCATAGGTATAGGAGGAGTCTTAGCTCAAGAAGGGCATGCAGTTGCTTACTTTAGTGAGAAATTGAATGGCGCCAAGCATAAGTATTCTACCTACGATAAAGAGTTCTATGCGGTAATTCAAGCACTTCGTAATTGGTGACATTATTTGTTAGCGCAAGAATTCGTTCTCTTTTCTGACCATGAGGCTTTGAAATACATATATTCCCAAAAGAAGTTGAATGTTAGACATGGTCATTGGATTGAGTTCTTACAGGACTACACGTTCACCCTACGTCACAAAGCGGGAGTTGAAAATAAATCCGATGATGCTCTCAGCCATCGAGTGTTCATTTTGACTAAGATGTCAACTACAGTTAATGGTTTCGAGAAATTGAAAATTGAGTATGAGTCATGTCCTGTTTTCACGAGATATATGCTGAACTAAAAAATGAAACTACACGAGAAGTTGATGAATTTGCTCTGCATGATGGATCTTTGTTTTTAGGCTGTAAGCTATGCATTCCAAGAATCTCTCTTAGAGAATTTCTTATTTGGGAATTGCATGCCGGCGGTCTAGCTGGACAATTTGGGAATGAGAAAACTATAGAAGCTGTCGAGTATAGGTTCTATTAGCCTAGTTTGAAATGCGATGTTGCTAAACATGTTAGTAAATGTCACATTTATCAACTAGCTAAACAACAAAAATAAAACACTAGTTTGTATACTCCACTTCCCGTCCCGAATTGTCCTTGGCAAGATGTAAGTATGGATTTCGTGTTAAGTTTTTTGAAAATTTTGAGAAAACACGATTCTATTTTAGTAGTCATGGAGCGTTTCTCTAAAATAGCTCATTTTCTTTCTTGTTCTTGAACTGCATATGCTTCTAAAGTTGCTAAGATAATTTTGACAGTATTATCAAATTGCATGGTTTGTTTAAGGCCATTGTGTCTAATAGAAATGTGAAATTCACGAGTTACTTTTGGAAAACACTTTGGCACATACTAGGCACGAAACTAAAATTCTCCACTGCTTTTCATCCCCAGATTGATGGTCAAACTGAAGTTGTCAATAGGAGTCTAGAGAACTTATTACGCATACTAGTCGGTGAACATGCAGGAAGTTAGGATCTTAAACTAGCCACTGCAGAGTTTGCATATAATACAGCTGTGAATAGGGCTACATGCAAATCACCGCAAGAAATTGTTTATGGTTTTAGACCTAGACAGCCTTAGACCTTATCCCTATGTCCGATCATATTAGAGCATCATATTCTGCATCATCATTTGCATCACATTTGACGACTTACACAAGAAAGTTATGGATAAAATTGTTCGAAGTAATGCCAACTACAAACTACGAGTGGACATAAGAAAAAGACTTAAAACATTTTATGTTGGTGATTATGTGATGGTACGAAATTGTCCGAAAAAGTTTCCACCAGGAACTGTTAAGAAACTAAATACTCGTAGTGCTAGTCCATTTAAGATTTTTAAAAAGCAAAATGATTGGGGGAAAATCGTGCACAAAAAGTGTATGTTTTGAAATTACGAGTTAAAAGTGCGTGCTTTGGCTTCCTCGATACATCCGTTATAGCGTAGAGGCTAAATGGGTTGAATCTACAGAGACGGGAAGCGATAGAAGCTTTACCAGTCTATTCACGTGTGAGTTAACTGTTCTTCTATGTTTTAAGAATGAAAAAAAACAAAACAAAAAGTGGAAAGAGAAGAGTACGGTGAAAACAAAGAAGTGGGAAACATTGAAGAGAAGGTATTTGTGATTTTTGAAATTATTTCTAAAACAAAATAAAAAAGAAAGAAAACTCATGGCTACCAACTTCTAATAGCTCCACTAACCTTGCTAACCTCTTAGTGATAGTTGCCTCATATGTATCCTTGGCCATCACTAGTCCTTGGTTCAAGAGCGTTTTAAAGTATGACCTATAAGATAACTCATCACATCAAAACTCAACTTACAAGTGCAAGGTACAATTAAACCATCAAAACTAAACAAGAGCAAGTATGGAATAAAGTAATGTTAGCTTATTAAAGAGATAGGATGTTATAGTGTTAGAATCCATCATCATGAGCCATCAATGACTCTTGCAAGAGTAAGGCCAAGTAGAGGCTATTAGATTCATATGGATTATCAAGTAAGAAGTTAACAAGTTAGTGGTTAGTAGTTAGTTGCCATGAGAGAAAATTAGCTAAAAATGTAAAAAGAATTAGAGAGAAGAAAACAAGGAGAGATAAAGAGAGAATCTTTCATAGATTGTCACCTTCCATTACAAGCACTCTTGCATTCCACCCATGTACTACTCTCTTTTCTATTACAAGATCTATAAGAAATGAAAATTACAAAGTGTAAGAAGAAGAAGAACTAACCTAAACTACACTAAAAACTACAACATAAAGAAGAAAACCCTAAAAATTATCCCCAAACTCATCCCTCTCAGCTCTGAAATTCCTAGGGCTTTTATAGGCCAAAGGGAGCAGCAGGGTATATATACGTCGCCGCACATCAAATCACAATGCGTGGCTCCAAGCCTTTGCCGCGAAAATGCGGCAATTGCCACGTTTTCATGGCAATCCTAGGGCCTCGCATACGACGGCGCCTGCTGCGCGCTCCCCGTTTGTCCCCTATCGGCTGTACTTCTTGGATTCTGGATTTGGGCACTCAGTTTTGACAAACCCCCTCTAAGGTCAATGGCTATTTTTGTAGGCTTTTAATCACCAATTAAATGAGATTTTGGGCTTCTTCATCATTTCATGCCATGGACCTAGAAACATACAAGAGAGGTATTATTAACAAAATTTAATATTAAATAAATTTGAAGATGTGGTATGAAATATGCAATTTTAGAGACTAATCACACCCCCACATTTTTCTTTTGCTCATCCCGAGCAAAACAAAAAACTAAGAAAATTATTACACCACTTTCGCAGTTGACGCGATTGCACGAGTATGTGCAAGAAGCCGTTAAACCTCTAGGTTTGTCCTAGAGGAGGAGTTTTGTCTCTTGAGGATTTTTAGCAGATTACACCCACAAAATCTATAAAGAAAGAAATGAAATGTTAGTATTCGGAAAACGCATTTTGAAAAAGAGAAAAGTGTTGAAGTATTTTTGCAGAAATTTAAGTGATCCAAGGTCATGGGTTAACCAGAAATTATTTTTTCTTAAACTAAGTCTAAATGTAAAATCTTGCTATAAATTAAATGTAAGAATTTAAAATTCAATCAATTCTTTGATCTTTCATAAAACTCTTAGAAAAATATGCACTTTGTGAACTGTGAAGATTTTGGGATATTGACTCAAACTTTCATGTCATTGATTTGTGTATATTTATTTTTTTCTTTTTTTTCTTCCCTTAGTCTTCTTAGGCTTTCTTATTTACCCGGATCATGAGTCTTTAGCCGGTTACTCTCAAACCAGATAATTTTAGGCACCAGATGAGAAAACATCCCTTGGACTTAAGGGCTCGAGTAAACAAGCCACAAAACTAAATGAGATTATTTTATTTTTGTCCACCGTTTTAGGCATGAATAATCATGCTTCTTGAGGCATAATTACCCAACTTCAATAAGTGGCTTTTATTATCATTATTTCCTTTTTTATATCTTTTTATGACATTTTCAGTCTTTGTTTCAAACCCAAAAAATTGTGTAAGTGGGAAGTGCATAAATCTAAGGTAAAAAATTCAAGATCAAATTATTTTTTCAATCTTACTTCCTTATCCTAAAATTTAAACAAGATCTATTATTTTAACTCAGTTTAAAATTTCATAATTTTAGGTCTTCCTAATTCCTAAGATAATCTTAATTTTCTTAAAAATAATTCAAAACTATTTCTCTTATGTCAAAAGTTTTTTAAAAAGAAAAGAAAAGAGTTTCTATACAAAAGAAAAATCTAAAATTTTCTAAAACAAAGTGTAAAAGAAAGCAATTTAAAACTAACTATGTTAGTAAATTCTCCTCCACACTTATCTCACATGCATTGTCCTCAATGCAACGTGAATGTGTATATGCATGAAACAAAATAGGGAAGAAAAAATTACCTCATGGTGGTGGTTTTGGTGGTGGTCTAATTGGTCTATGAAATTTGTCCCAATTCAGAAATCGTGGATCTTGCAAAAATTCACCAGTGATCTCTCTAATATGACCCAGTAAAAGAATGATTGAGTAAATTGTCTTATTTAAAAAATTATCCCAATCTAATTTTTAATTTTCAAAAATAATTACTGAGACATTTTCTTCAACATCCTTGTCCAACAATGAAGTGTGATTTTGGGAGATGATTGATTTGGACTCAAATGGAACAGGAATAAAAATCGATACCGATTCGGGAATTTGACTTAGATCAAGTTGAGATTCAAAAGGGGGAGTCGAGGTTGGTTCAAAAATGGGGTCCAGACCTAAGAATTGATGTTCACTGATCGGTCACATATATTGCATACATATTGTCACATTACCATGCTTACTATCTAAATAAATCATATTAATAAGTCCTATTTTTCTTTATAAAATGCAGGCCCATTGCTAAAGGATATGAAAGAGAAACAAGCCCAAAAGCCGATCAAATTCTGATTTAATTCAGAATAAATTCGAAATCAGGGAATAAGGGCAGATCTTGACAAATCAGAGAGGTTGAAAATTGATTGAAATGAATCATCCCTAATCAAGCAGTTGAAGCCAACAATCAAAGACTGTTTAGTCAAATCCTGAAGCAGAAATTGGAAAACCAGCAGGAGATAAGGAAAATCACCAAACGAAGGAGCTCTCCAACCTGGTGTGGCCACCTAGCCATACCATGGCCGCGAAAACGCGGCCAAAACCACATTTCCGTGGTTGTTTAATGTTTGTTGGGGGAGCGTTTCTCCCCCTATCTTTATACGTCCCCTCCCGTTTGCTTATAAATACTGTATTTTTCAGAGAAAAAGGGACCAGAACTTAGATTTAGTTTTTCTCTTTGTTTTTAAGGTTTAGGCTCTTTGTTAGATAGTATAAAAGTTGTATCTTTATTTTGCAATTTGTAGTTCAGTGCAAATACCAGTGAGAGAGAGGAATTGAGTGATTGTATTCTGAAGATTGAAGTGACATCAATACAAGGATCAAGCTACCTTTTCTTCCACTCTATTTTACGGTATGTCTTGCTTTATTTACTTGCATTATTCTTTGTGTTCCATGAGTAGCTAAATCAGTTTTCTGGGCTCACTATTACTCCTCTCTCTGATCCCTCTTCTTTTCAAATGGTTTTGATGAAAAGACCCAATGAATCATTTACATGCCTAACTTAAGCCTTTCTTCTTGAAAGTGTTCTTGAAGGCATATGAGGATGGGTTTGGATTTTTAAATTTCTACTTCTTTTAAAAATGTCTCTTGAACTTGTTTTATCTCATACTTGAACTTCTTGATGATTTAACATTCAATTCGAGATGTTTTCTTAAAGAAAAGAATTAACTTTTCCAACCATCTTATGTGCTTTACTTAAAACTTTCTAAAATCAATCTTAAGTTTTTGCCTATGATCAAGTTGAGGCACTAAGGATTTCAATAGAAGAACATATCGTTGAGTAGTGAGATAGTGAGCCCAGATTTTCTTCTTTATTAAAAACAATAAATCACTTTTCAAACTTTATACAAAATTCACCTTTTCCAAAGCCTTCTCTAAATTTGCAACTTTTCTTTTAATCATCTCCCTTCTCTCCATTTTCTTTTTCAACTTAAAAGAAAGACACCAACTTCACTCTTTGTTATTTAACAAAAATACCAAAAAGCTTCTATCGTATTCCTCCTCGTGGACACGACCCGTTAGCCCAAAGCTACACGATAAATCCTTACTCTTTCATTTTTCAATCAAATTTTTGGCGCCATTGCTGGGGAGGGAACGGTGTAATTATTTTTTTAACATGTTTGGTGTCTTGTCTTAGGGACGTCAAGATTCAAATCTAGCATTCAGGCTTTGTAGGAGAAGACTTGCTATTCTGTACCCCTACTCTCGAAAGTAGGAAACAGAATTTTAAGAAATTGCGTTGCAAAAGTTGAAAATTTTGTTGGACTATTAAAACTCTTTTTTGCAGGACATATTGCTTGCAAAAATTAAGTTTTTGTGTGTTATATTCTTGCTATATCTGCTATTCACAATCCCTGTTTTAATCCAACAGTAATTTGAGTGATTGTTAATTGCTTAAAAACGTTTAGACTTGCATTTTAGGCATTTGTCTAATTACGTTTATTTTACAATTACTGTTGAAGATAGCTGGAGATAAGGTACGTATGCATAACATATAGTTTAGAAAACATTCTTGGTGATATTTGCTTTTGAATGCTACTTTTCTATATCTTGCACACTTTGCACAATTAACTATAAGGGTAAAACCCAAATCAAGATAAGGTGGGGAAGTCATTACCCTTCCTTAGCCCACAAACCATCTCCAAGCACGCACAACCTAAGCCTAAGTAAAATCTGATAGACGTTGGCCTTAGGGACATCTCGAACTCACTAGGAGATTATCCTAAGGGGGAAGGTGTTAGAATTTGACTCCTGCCAAATCAGTGTCCAGGAAAGGGATTGAGGGGCGAAATCCCGAAGGCTGGTGGTTTGGCTTAATTAGGCCCGTCGTTTTGCACGATACCTCCCATCAATCTTGCCCTGACCTGGCTGATTAGCTTGTGGTCAAAGTCTGCATTATACCTCTTGTGGACAATCAACCAGTTAGAAGTTTCTAGGTCAAGGTTACCTTAGACTAGGCTTGGTTGATTACTTTTGTTGACTATTGGTAAACTTGTTTGTGATTGTGATTGTGTTTGTGTATGCAAGTGTGGTCAAGAGACCCTAATTCATCTAGGTTGACTAGAAACACATCACCACCCAAGTTTAAATCAAGACCAGATCCGGTTATGGCTCAACCAACATCATTGCAGGATAGGTTCTATCCCATTAGAACCTCACTTCCATCTTGCATCCAACTTCCATCAGTTGGTGAATATAATTTTGAGCTCAAGCGTCAATTCATCAACACACTCCCCAAGTTTCATGGCTTAGAGTCTGAAGATGCTTACTTCTTCATAAGAGAATTTAAGGAACTATGTCTAATGATGAAAATCCCACACCTTGTAGATGATGCTATTAGGTTGAGATTTGTCCCTTTCGCTCTTAAGGACTTAGCCAAGAAATGGCTTTACAGCTTAGCAGCCGGCTCATCACATCTTGAGATGGTTTCATCAAGGTCTTCTTGAAGAGATTCTATCCATTTCATAAGACCGCTCTGATTAGGAAGAACATCATGCAATTCAAGTAAGAACCTAGTGAACCGTTCTGGAGGTACTTTGAACGCTTTAAAGACCTCCTTGTCTAATGTCCTCATCATAGAAATAGAGAGATAGCGACAATGCCAAATTCTTTATGACGGTTTAGACTATTCTACCAAAACCCTCCTAGAAAGTATGTGCCAAGGGGATTCTTGCAGAAGGATGAAATGAAGGATGGGATTTATATGAAAATCAAGCTGAAAAGACCATCCAATGGGAACCTACTAGTGAAACCTCTAGGAATCTAAACTCCATCTCTTCAAAAGGAGGTCTCTATTCAATTGAATCATCCATAGCTAATGAGGCTAAGTTAGCTAACCTAGAAAGAAGACTAGAATCTTTAGAAACTAAGGAACTAAGTCCAGTCAATCAAGTCAGCCCAAACCAATTTTCAACTCCGAGCTGCACTTACTGTCAAGTCATGAATTATGTGTTTGAGGAGTGCCCTGTGTTTCAGGCTCAGCAACAATACCCTGAACCGATGAATGCGGTCTTTTCAAGGCTGAATAATAATCCTTACGCATCAATGTACAATCTTGGCTGGAGAAATCACCCTAATTTCTCATGGAGCCAAAATAACAATGACCACTCACGGTCAAATCATGCAAGCCACTTCCATCAAGCTAATAATTCTTCCAATCATCAACCCAACTTTTCCAATTTTCACAATAATTCCCAACTATCCACCTAACTTTTCAAACTATCAACAAAACTTTCCCCACCAAGCTCCACAATTTTCCTTCCAGAATCCTCAACTAGAAAGGAGAATGACTGACTTTGAGATAAACATGGAAAGATACATGAAAACTAAGACTCTCTCATGCAAACTATACAAAGGCTAGAGGCTCAAATGAGCCAGGTAGCCACTCCACAGAATGAGAGACAGATTGGTACCTTACCTAGTCAGCCCATAACGAATCCTAAGAATTCTCAACAAGCTCATTTGGCTGAGGATCAATTAATGAATCAATGTAATGCTGTTCATACATTGAGGTCGGAAAGAAGTTGATAACCAAGTGTCAATACCATCTAATCCCATTCAGCATAACCAAAATCAAGCATCCACCTCATCTAATCCAAATCCTTCCAAATCTGACGAATCTGAAAAAGATAAGTCAACCAGTCAGGTGCACCAGCCTATAGTGCCATTTCCTAATAGGCTCAAAAACAACAAGCAAAATCCACACATAGACAAGATAATTGAGATATTTAATCAAGTGAAGATAAATGTGCCACTTCTTGATGCCATCCAACAAGTTTCATCCTATGCTAAGTTTCTTAAGGACATGTGCACCAAGAAGAGAAAGACTAATGTACTTAAAAAGGTCTTCTTAGCCACTAACATTAGTGAGCTACTATCGGGTCCGATCCCTGTTAAGTACAAGGATCTAGGTAGTCCCAAAATTGCCTGCACAATAGGACAAGCCGAGATTAGTTGTGCACTTCTTGACTTTGGGGCAAGTATCAACTTGCTTCCATTCTCAGTTTATCAACACTCGGGTTGAGCAATCTTAGTCCAACTCGAGTCACTATCCAACTGGCTGACCATTCAGTGAAAGTTCCCAAGGGGAGATTAATGATGTCCTTATCTGGGTCGGGAGTTTATTTATCCTGTTGATTTCATAGTTCTAGAGACACAACCTGTGTCTAATCATAGGGCTCAAACTCCTGTTATCCTAGGGCGACCATTCCTTGCTATTGCCAACGCCATCATCAATTGTAGGAATGGGTCCATGAGGTAACCTTTGGGGACATGACTAGAAAAGTCAATGTCTTCAACCTAGGAAACAACCCCATGATGTTGAGGACCAAACATTTGAAGTCAACCTCATTGGGACTTGACAAGAGAACATAAGGAAGAATTGGAACTAGAAACAGAGTGTGACTTCGGGTTAGAGTCTGACGACTTTAATCTTGATCAGGATGTTGAGTCAGCTGTAAATTAGGCCTCGAACCCTATTCACCAAACATGGAGCCAACAAATTTGACTAATCCTTCCAGTGAGCCTTCCTCCTCCTTAGAATTGAAAACTTTACCTGCGCATCTCAAGTACGTCTATCTAGGCGAACAAGAGACCTTTCCTGTCATCATTGCCTCCCATTTAAATGACGGGAAAGAAGATCTTAAAGCAATTCTAAGAAAATATAGGGAAGCCATTGGTTGGACTGTGACTGATATAAAGGGATTAAGTCCAACCATAGTTCAACATCGCATTCATCTCAATGAAGATGCAACACCTAAAAGAGACCCACAACGTAGGTTAAACCCTATAATGTAAGAGGCTGTTCATGCTGAAATTGTGAAACTCTTAGACAATGGATAATCTATCCCATTTCTGATAGCCAATGGGTCAGTCCTATCCACGCTATTCTAAAGAAATCCGGTTTAGTGGAAAATAAGAACAAAGAGTTGGTCCAAACTCGACTTTCCACAAAGATCCAAGTTTGCATTGACTATAGGAAGCTTAATGCTTCAACTCGTAAGGACCATTTTTCACTTCCCTTCTTTGATCAAATGCTTAAACAATTAGCGGACCACGAGTATTACTGTTTCTTGGACGGTTACTCGGGGTATAATCAGATTCCTATTGCTCCTGAGGATCAAGAAAAGACTACGTTCACATGTCCATTTGGGACATTTGCTTATAGTCGAATGCCTTTCGGCTTGTGCAATGCCCCTGCAACATTTCAACGTTGCATGTTGAGTCTTTTCTCTGATATGGTAGAATGATTCTTAGAGATCTTTATGGATGATTTCTCTATCTATGGAGATTTATTCACTCAATGTCTCTACCATTTATAACTTGTCCTCCAACGTTGTGCTGAGAAAAATCTGACACTAAACTGGGAGAAATACCACTTCATGGTAAAACATGAAATTGTCTTGGGTCATGAAATCTCCAAGAAAGGAATTGTAGTGGATAGAGCCAAAATTGAGGTTATTGCAAAGCTTCCCGTGCCCAAATGCGTGAAGATATTAGATCCTTCTTAGGACACGCCAGTTTTTACCGAAGATTTATCAAGGATTTTAGCAAGATTGCTAGGCCCTTAACTAATCTGTTAGCTAAGGACGTGTCCTTCACTTTCGATGTTGAATGTATGAATTCTTGGGAAAAGCTTAAGAGAGAGCTTATTTCTGCACCAATCATATCTGCACCGGATTGGTGTAAGCCATTCGAAATCATGTGCGATGCTTCTTTTAACATATCTACTCATTCAAAGTCCATTGGAATATAATGCATGCATATTTCCATATTCAATTTGCACAAATACAGATTTTGGAGGGTTTATAGGCTTAAATTTCAACGAAACAACTATCAAACACAGGACGTTCACCAGAAGCCAATAGAAAATCCATGTTGAGAGGAATCCTTACGAGGCTAGCTACCTTGTAAAACTTTGCTTCAACTAGAACATAAGGTGAAGGAAACGAAAACAAAGGAAACGAAAACAAACCGAATTAAAGCAGAAGATAAAAATCTCTTTCCAACTCTTCATTCATCATCATCTATGCATTGTTAGGTGCTTGAGGATAAAAAAACATCAGTTTTAGAGATTATTTGTTCATCCATCAAGTAGTCTAAACTTGTCCTATTTTGAAGAAATCATTCAATTTTTACAACCACTTGATGGATGAGCAGAATAGCTCTAAACCCTATGATTTTATCCTCAAGCACCTAATCAGTGTCAATTATGATAAATGGAGTGGATCATCCATGAGGATGATCTAGATGGGTTTTATGCTGGCAGCACAGAAATTTCAATTGATGTTTACACGTAACTCTTTTTGTAGAAAATGCTCCTCTGTTGTAGTTAATAAAAGGTTGCTTACAAAGACAAGGAGAATGGGTCTTACCAAACCCAGTCGCAAGCCACTGACCCCTTCAAGGGTGTAAAAGGAGGGGATATAATGTACGATCGAATTTGTATTTGTTTTTCTTTGTGAATATGGATGCCAAAATTGACTATCTCTGAATGATGGACATAATAACCATATTGGGGGAAAAAGAGTATGTGTTTGGATCAATAATGATAGTAATTTAATATGATGAATATGACAAAGAAGTTGGAGATAACTTGGTTTTATCATTTACACCAGTCCCTTCTTGCATTAAAAAAAAAAAGTAATATAAAATCTGATAATAATGAAGTTTAATTTATATGCATAAGGACATATCTAGTGTTTTAGGATGCATACTTGGATATTGTCTGAAACTCAGATTTAGATAACTTCATATAGAAGTGTTAAGTGTTTTTTGTATCTGGGTTCTAAATGGACGGTATCAGATATTTACATATGTGGAAATGTGCATACTGAATCGGATTCAAAACTGATTGTTTGCATTTGTTTACATCCTACTTCCGTGCAACCATGAGTAAATGATTTGTCTGTATTTCATGTCACCATTATTTAGATTTTGGTTCTTATACCTCTTACCCGATGGAAGCTAGATGTGAGATATTCACAAGTTCCACAGGGACGGAGAACTCATTTCTTTTACATAATTTATTGATTATGATATTAAGTTAATGTAAGTGCCATATGCTTTATTAAATATGGCATATCAAAATTTTGCTTGCACTTGTTTTGCTAAATTCTTCCATAACTGTTGCTAGTTGGAGGAACTAAGCATTTGTTTTGAGTGGAGTGGAAGATTTACCTAATACATCAATGATATAATTTTTCTTTTACTTGTCCTATGTACATTTAAATTTTAAAGGCATTACTCGCTGTTGATGTGCCTTTGGGTTCTGCTAGCACTAACATTATTATGTTTACTGTCCATTGACTTTATCTTCTCATCTCTAATGGGTCCTTTATATTTATTGTGTTCAAGCCATTACTTTTTAGTTGCAAGTTTCCTACACACTTCCAACTGTTTGGATTAGTTTATGCGTATGTCCTGGTGCTTTCATATCTCTTTTGTTCAATCTCAGTTTTACATCCTTCTAAATTTTGTTTTTCCCCAAATTTCAGGGACCGTATTGATGAATTGCTGGATGACCTTATCGTGAATACCAAAAAGCTAATCAAAGTGACTTCAAAGGAACTCGAGAAGTGGAGGTGAAGCATGAACAGGGTCTGGAGTGTCATCCCTCTTCAGCTATGTTGTGCTCCGACAACAACCAGAAGAGGAATCTCTGAATCTCCAATGTACGAAGAACAAACTCCTAAACACAGCACAAATCACAAACTCAGAGAAACACGAAACAACGATTACGAGGTTCGGACTTGATGCCTACGTCCTCGGTGCAATGAAAGAGAGTTCCTATTGATTTTGAATAATCAATTACAATGGATGCAGCACCTCTGAGTATCAAGAGAGCTACTTCTTTCCTTGGTACAGCAAAACCCTAGAAATCCCGCTTTTATACAACAGATTTCTGATTCATCAAAAAACAGCCCACAACCCGACTGTCGGTCGACCGACCCTATGCGCCGTCGACCGGCCGGTCGACCGATCCAACTGAGAGTTGGGTCACTTCAGTCGGTCGACCGGGCGTCGACCGAGTTGATTCCTTGAGCATGTTGTGCGCGTCGGCCGACCGCACCGGTCGACCGAATCCTGCTACGCTGCGGGCGGTCGACCGCCCGCGACCGAACTCCTGCTGCTGCTGTTGTTAACCTGTTTTGCTGCTGTCCTTCCTTCGTCGCGACTTCCTCGACGACTCGTCGACTTCCTCGACTATATCCTCTCTCTTTCCAACAATTCTCCACCTCGGTGAAGATTCTTCCAAAATCTGAGCTGAACTGTCCATCGACTCGAGAGCGGCTGCACCAATGTGGTTGCCTACGTACCTGCCCAAGGAATCAAGCCATTCGTAGTTCTCCAAATGAACTTCAACAAGCTCAAGCTACCTGAAGGACATGGAGCAAAGCTTTGCAATGTGCAAACTTGACTCCAGACACCACCTTAGTAAGCATGTCGGTGGGATTCTCCAATGTGTGAATCTTCAACAGTTCGATATCACCCTCTTCTAGAATCTCCCGAACGAAATGGTACCTGACGTCGATGTGCTTCATCCGTGCATGATAGACCTGGTTCTTGGCCAAGTAAATGGCGCTCATACTGTCACAGTTAATCTTCAGCAGATCCTGTTCCACGCCTAAGTCATCAAACAAGCCTTGAAGCCAGATTGCCTCCTTCATAGCCTCCGTCATGGCCATATACTCGGCCTCTGTGGTCGACAATGCGACGGTAGACTGCAGTGTGGAGCGCCAACTCACCGGTGCTTGAGAGAATGTGAAGACATACCCTGTTGTAGACCGGCGCTTGTCAAGGTCACCTGCATAGTCGGAATCAACATATCCGACGCAATCTTGCTTTCCCGTGGAGTCCTTCTCAAATATCAGACCTACATCAATTGTTCCTTTGATGTACCTCAAGATCCACTTCACTGCCTCCCAATGACCCTGTCCCGGATCATGCATATATCGCTAACCATGGAGATAGCTTGTGATAGATCTGGTCTCGTACACACCATAGCGTACATAAGGCTACCGACTGCATTAGCATATGGGACGTGAGTCATATACTCATGTTCCTGAACACTCTTCGGAGACATCTTAGCAGATAACTTGAAATGAGGAGCCATAGGTGTACTTACAGACTTTGTATCCTTGCCGATATTGAACCTCTGTAATACCTTTTCCAAGTACCCCTTCTGAGTCAAGCTCACCCTGCCAACTCTTCGGTTTCTAGTGATCTCCATGCCTAAAACCTTTCTAGCTTCACCAAGGTCCTTCATCTCAAACTCTGAAGATAGATCCCTCTTCAGTGCATCAATAGTAGATCTCGACCTCGAAGCAATCAACATATCATCTACATACAGAAGTAGATAGATATATTCCCCTGTCGGTAGTTTGTCATAGTACACACATGGGTCATAGTGGCTACGTGTGTATTTCTTCCCTCTGATGAAGCTGTCAACCGCTTGTACCACTGTCTAGAAGACTGCTTCAGTCCGTACAGCGACATTTTCAGCTTACATACCATTTCTTCCTTCCCTGCAGTCTTGAACCTGTTGGCTGAGTCATGTAGATCTCCTCCTCTAGATCGCCGTGGAGAAAGGCGGTCTTTACATCGAGTTGGTCAAGGTCCAACTCGTACTGCGCCACCAAGACAATAAAATACGAATTGACGAATGTTTAACAACAGGAGAGAATACCTCATTGTAGTCAATTCCTTCCCTCTGAGCATAGCCTTTAGCTACCAATCTGGCCTTGTAGCGCACTGAATCTTCTTTGAGAGATCCCTGCTTCTTAGCATACACCCACTTGCAGCCTATAACCTTCTTCCCTTTGGGCAACCTAGTAAGTTCCCAAGTGTCATTCTTATAGAGAGACTTCATCTCTTCATTCATGACTTCTTTCCACATCTTCGATTCCGAACTGATCTCAGCTTCTCTGAAGGTGGACGGGATAGCCTCCTCGATGACTGAAAGTGCATACGCCACGACCATATCTGTAGTGAGCCAACCTGGTCTTCTAGTGTTCCTCCTTGGTCTTTCAACTGCAGTAGAGTCAGAAACATTACCCATGATCTGTTCATGACCCTCTTCTACATCTTCAGCATCTTTTTTAACTGCTTGATCACTGCCCTGTGTCACCCTGACATGATCCTCACCGATGCTGAATCCTCTAGAGATGGTGGATTTGCATCACGCTCCACCTGCTGCGATATCTCCTTGGTCTTGCTAGTCTCCACCTGCTGAGAGACCTTAGGCTTTCACATAGAAGTCTCATCAAAAGTGACATCCCTGCTGAGTAGAAACTTCTTGTCCGTTGGATCCCAGATCTTGAACCCTTTGGTTCCACGCTTGAAACCGACGAACACTCCCTTCTTTGCTCTTGGGTCTAACTTATCATCTTTGACATGATAGTAGGCTGGACATCCGAATACCCTGAGCAAATCATAGTCAGCAGCTGTTTTTCCTGACCAAGCTTCAAGAGGAGTCTTCCCCCTATCGCAGACGACGATAACCTATTCACAAGGTAGCATGCATACGCCAAAGCCTCAGCCCAAAACTTCTTTGATAAACTGGTATTGGACAACATACACCGCCCTTCTCTAGCAAAGTCCTGTTCATCCTCTCTGCTACCCCATTCTGTTGCGGTGTCTCTCTTATAGTGAAGTATCTCTCTATGCCCTCATCAAGACATAGCTGTAGGAAAGGATCTGATTTGTACTCTCCTCCATTATCTGAACGGAGGACCTTGATCTTCCTTCCCGTGCTTCTCTCCAAGTTCTTCTTTCACTTCACGAACAGTTCTAGGACTTCCCCTTTGTGTCTCATGGTATATACCCAGCACCGCCTAGAATAGTCATCAATAAAAGATACAAAGTAATGGTTATCTCCAATTGATGCAGTCTTGGTAGGTCCCCAGACATCAGTGTGAACATAGTCAAGAATTTCCTCGGTGCAATATGATGCTGTGCCGAACATCACCTTCTTCTTGCCGTGATGATGTAGTGTTCACAGAATTTCATCTTGCAGGTTTCGGCACCCTTCAATAACCCTTGCATCGCAAGAGTTTGCAATGACTTCTCTCCTGCATGTCCCAACCTCATGTGCCACAGCCTGGTTGAATCTTCCTCTGAACTTGTAGAAGCCGCCACTTGCCTTATCATCGTACTAACCTTCAAGTAGTAGAGGTTTTCCGGCGATCGGCCTTCAACACCACCATCGAACCTTTTGTCATCCTAAGGACTCCTTCCTTAATCGACACCACAAGGCCCAATGACTCCAAAGCTCCAACGGAACTTAGGTTTCTCTTCAACTGAGGTACATACCTCACTGCCTTCAGCTCCCTCACCATCCCATCAAACATTTTAATTTGGATTGTACCTACACCCTCCATGATGCACGGATGATCATCGCCCATAACGACTGAACACCCCTCCAGCTTCTCAAAGCTTGAAAACCAGTCCCGATTAGGGCATACATGGTATATAGCACCTG
The DNA here is from genome assembly GCA_038442645.1 of Agave tequilana. NCBI lineage: Eukaryota > Viridiplantae > Streptophyta > Magnoliopsida > Asparagales > Asparagaceae > Agave > Agave tequilana. The sequence goes on from JAVJIF010022149.1 coordinate 52,492, forward strand.
TATCCAAGATCCACTCATTTTCTTCTTAGTAGCCTACGATGGGAGTTGTAACTGAGAATGAGAACACTGACAAATCTGAGTCTGATCCATCTGCCTGTGATTTACTGCTCTGAGTGTTAACCACCTTTGCAAGATTTGTCTCAGACTTCGATTCCTTCTTCTTCCCTTTGAACTTCGGACAGTCCACTTTTCAGTGCCCTATTTCTCTGCAGAAGGCACACTGGTTCCTTTTTAGATCCCTGAAACCCGGCCTGGACTTCGATCTTCCTCTTTCCTCTTTACCCTTCCTTGATGAACCCCTGCCTCTTACTGCAAGTGCCTCTGCCGATGAGCTTGACTGAGAATGTCTCTCCTTTCTCCTCGTCTCATAGTTCGCCAGTACAGACGACACCTCATGATAGTTCAGAGTCTGTCTACCATTGATAAAGGTCAGAGTGAATGTCTCATACTCCTCTGCCGGGAGTGATTTCAGGAGGATTACTGCCTTGTCTTCCTCATCTACCTTGACATCCACGTTTACCAAATCTGTAAGAAGTTTCGTGTAGCGGTTGATATGTTTATTTATGGAGCTCCCCTTCTTCATCTGAAACCCATACAGCTTGCTTTTCAGTTGCAACCGTGATTCCACACTCTTCGTCAGATATTTCTTCTCAAGGGTCTCCCACAAATGCTTCGCCGATGTCTCGTGTAACACAAGATATTTAATGTCTTGTGTTAAACATGATCGAATCAACCCACACGCTGACCTGTTCATCTTCTCCCACTCTTCATCAGTGGTCGTGCTTCTCTTCTTCTCCAGAAGGAGAGTATCCTTGAGGTCGATGCATTCAGGGCATCCATAACCTCACATCTCCACATCCCGAAATTATTTGTGCCATTAAATTTCACCACGTCAATCCTCGGATGAGGATTCATGGTCCTAACTGAAATACTTTCTCTGCCATCTATCTAGATCCTCTATATATGCGGAAAAGACCAACTGGAAATAGATCACAACTTCGATAAAAAACAGATTTTTACCTTCTTCCCGAAACCTAGAGTGAGTTCTGACTGGATCTACTCCACCAACGATTCCTTGAGCACTCCTTATGTCCTTCTGAGATCGACACACGATCCCACGAACACGACTACCGCTGATCTGAGATCGACACACGATCTCCACCGAATCAGCTCCCGAAGCCCTCCGAATCTCCAGAAAAATTCCAAGCGAAACCTGGGAAGCTCTGATACCACTTGTTGTGCTCCGACAATAAGCAGAAGAGGAATCCCTGAATCTCCAATGCACGAAGAACGAACTCCCAACACAGCACAAATCACAAACTCAGAGAAAGAACACGAAAACAACGATTAACGAGGTTCGGACTTGATGCCTACGTCCTCGGGACAATGAAAGAGAGTTCCTATTGATTTGAATAATCAATTACAATGGATGCAGCACCTCTGAGTATCAAGAGAGCTACTTCTTTCCTTGGTACAGCAAAACCCTAGAAATCCCGCTTTTATACAACAGATTTCTGATTCAGCAAAAAATAGCCCGCAACCCGACTGTCGGTCGACCGGTCGGTCGACCGACCCTATGCGCCGGTCGACCGATCCAACCGAGAGTTGGGTCATTTCAGTCGGTCGACCGGGCGGTCGACCGAGTTGATTCCTTGAGCATGTTGTGCACGTCGGTCGACCGCACCGGTCGACCGAACTCCTGCTACTACTGCGGCGGTCGACCGGCCCGGTCGACCGAACTCCTACTGCTGCTGCTGTTAACCTGTTTTGCTGCTGTCCTTCCTTCGTCGACTTCCTCGACGACTCGTCGACTTCCTCGACGATATCCTCTCTCTTTCCAACAAGCTAATGTGGTGATGTGATAATATGTTACCGTAATAAGCATTGTCAACACAAATTCCCAGCAAGCAACAAAGACATCATAGGTCACAGAGATTTAAGACTGCTTCAAAATAGCCCATGCTCTGCCAATCTTTTACTGTGAAGTTGAGAGTCATTTGTTTATGACTTTGATTTTTGGAGCTATTATCACCTTTGCAAGTGCACTCTCCAGTATCAAAGCTGTCAAGGCCGTGGAAAGTCGATTTGTTAATCCCCATGAATTGCTCAAAGTAGCAAATGCAAGTTTTATATGCTTGTTTTGCAAGTTAATATGTCGATATTGCAACTGCAAGTTCAATGATTTTATTTTCTGAAATTTCTGAAATATCTCAAGGTATGAAGCTAAATATAGCTGCTGATCTTTTGGATGAACATTGTTTTTGAGTATTCTTGTTGATGCTCGCTAAAAGTTTACTACCACTTGCAGAGGATGACCATTCAAAGCAAAGGATATTATGACAAACACATGAAATGTATGAACTGTGGTTTCTCGAGTTATTTCAGCAAAACTTTCTGACAGGTCTAAGGGATTCTTATTTCTTACAGGACTGCAAACTTTGTAATATGGTCTGTTTGTGCAGCTCATGCTAATATTATGGGCTGTAAGCTTGCACATATAATTTGATTAGATTTTGAAAACGTGGCATGTTTGGCTCTTGGCTCTCTCTTTTAGAGTTAGAATGGAATTCTCTGAAGCAATATATCATCTTTCCTTTTGAGATTTTTCAAATCTAGTCAACTGGTGTTTTTGGATTATGGTTAAGTTCTGCTGCTCATGTACATAGTTTTCTCGATCATAAATTTCACATTAATTAAGAGATGGTTAATACTAGCTGGTTGTAAAACTTTGTTAATCATATCCTTGCACCATAATCAATGCCATTTTGATACAACAACAACTAAGCCATAAGTACTTGGGGTAGGCTACATGAACCAAAAGAGAATTACGCCGGATCGGGCACATGGATCAGCTTTCTCCACTCATTCCTATTGAGTAATATGCCTTCATTAAGCCTCTATATCTTGTTGTATCACTTTACCATTTTGATAGATGATAAAAAAAGTAAATTTATAGTAATTTGATTAAATACATTAACTTGTGTTAGTCTTGGGCTGGAATGTGGAAGTTTAACATGAATGACGAAAAGTTGACTAACATGCAAAGTTCTTATAGTAGAATCTTCATTAGACGTTGATAATCATTTATAATTTTATTATATGCAAAAAAATCCATGAAACCCAAGGGTCTAAGCGCACCCCCTTTCGGGGAGTGGGCAAGAGTCTAAAAGGGCTAATGGAGTCAGAAGGCCGAGGAGGTATCTGCAGAGGATATTAGTACCACACAAGCACACATATAAATAGGAAAAAATAATAAGGGGAGAACTGTAAATCAGTTAACCTCGCGGCGGGGCTACCACGAAACTCGTAGGTGTAGACCGAAGTCTATTGGATAGTCCAACCCGAGGGCTGAGTAGGCGAAACCACTCCGCCAAAGCTACCACTAAACCCATAAGGTTATAGGAGGATCTGTTGGGTAGCCTGGGAAGTGGTCTCCCGGGACAGCGCACCCCGGAGGGGACATTTGTCCCGAGGGTCTTCTCCTGCAACATGTACCACCGTTAGTCTCACAAATACAATATCATCAATACTAGTACAACCATTCGCCATAGATGCAAAACAATACCACCGATACAACACACGCCCACAGTATACAACATACCCACAATTACCACAATCATCAATGCACAAATATAACATCGCCCAAACATAATACATGCACCCGCTCAGAATAAAACAAGTACTCGCATCATAGGAAAAAAGTACTTGCCCCAAACACTGAAAAGAATACTCGCAATCCCAAAAAGGGTACTCGCAATCCTAGAAAAGGTACTCGTAAAAATAAGGACGCCTAAATCATCAGAAAATCCCGCGAAATCCTGGAGTCCGAAAATGCATGTACGCTACCAGCATTATTAATATACATATTAATTTTATTTGTTATTATTATTTATTTTTTTTCTCTTTTTTTGAGAGAAGAATGAGATAGGAGGGGGGGAGAGAGAGAGAGAATAAGAGAGAGAGAGGGAAACAGGGAGAGAGAGGCTGTAAAGAGAGAGCGAGAGAGAGATACTGCTGGAAGAAAGAAAAAGGAAGGAAAAAGAGAAAGAAAAATAGAAGAAGGACAGAAAGGAAGGAAGAACGGAAGAAAGGGGAGGAGAAGGAGAACCCAGGCGGATGCGGGCCGGCAGCTGCGGTCGGGGGGGGGGGTCGCACGGTCGGAGGGGGCCGGGGCGTTGCGACGGCTGGCCCCGGGGAGGAAGGGATGGGTTTTTGGTGGTGAAAATTGAGGTGGTGTTGGGGATTGTTAATGGGTGATGGGTGTTTGTGTGTAGTGGTTGTTGTGGAGGAGAGTGGGGAGGAGATGGTGATTGTGTAGGTTTTGTAGCGGTGGTGGTGATTGGGGAGGAGATGGTGGTGAATTTTAAGATGAAGATGATGGTGATGGTGATGGGTTTGGGAGAAATTGGAGAAGGGGAGGTGGTTGATGAAGAGGGGGGAGGTGGAGAAGAGGATGGGGGTTGCAGGAGGCAACGCCTGCCTGGGGATGGCGGCGGCGTGCGCATGGCCGGCGGCGACGGGTGTGGCGGCGGTAGAGAGAAAGGAGAGGAGGAGATGGTTGAGAGAGGGAGATTGAGAGAGTTAGAGAGATAAAGGGTTTAATTAGGGAGAGAGAGAGAGTGCGAAAAGAGAGAGGAATGCGGGTGGGGTACAGTGGAGAGAGGGGGTTGAAGTCGGCAGGGGATGGGGGACGCAAGGGAGCAGGTGAAGAATGAAGAATGAAAAAGAAAAAGAAAAGAAAAAGAAAAGAAGAAGAAAAAGAAAAAAGAGAAAAGAAAAGGAAATTTTGGAAAAACTAAAATTAAATATATTATTAAATAATTAAATTAATAGGATAAAATGAGATTATTAAGTAGAAGAGTGGAGAAGGAAAAAGCAAGAAAAGAAATTATATTATTATTTAAATCGAGTAAAAATTGACTGTTTCAGCAACGTTCTGAAAAATATTCAAAATAGAAAATATTATTTTAAGATGTTAGATGAAATCAGATTTGAAAAATTCAATCTCATTTTAAATTAAAAATCTTGAATCTTCCGGCAACACCGGTCGACATCAAACTAGTCATATTTCGATAAATTCAGAAAAATCTCAAAAAATACATTTAGATAGGAAATAAGATTTTAAGAAGTAATATGAAAGTCATTTCTAGAAATTAAACTTCGTTTGAAAACTAAAAATCTGGGAATCGGTCAACGACACCGATTTTGAAGATTTTGCAGAATAATTCTAAATTTATTTGAGAATTATGAAAATCTAAAATATTGAAAAACAATGTTTGAAACTGAAACCGATCAAATCTGTCTACCGAAAGGACCAAATCAAGAATATACTTGGATCAGGTCCCCGATTCAAACTAGGGCTGACTCCGAGTCCACGAATCCGGATCCAATACAATACATTGCACAAATAATCATAAAATAAAAATAAATACAAAAATTAAATTGAAAAATATGATCAAAAAATCAGAATATGTATCTAAATACGTATCTAGGAATGGGGTGTTACAATCTACCCTCCTTACAAAAATTGTGCGTCCTTGCAATTTCATTGAGGGGATGATCAACACAGAAAGATATGAATGAGGATTTATACTAATTAAGATATGACTATCTAAGGGCAACACTCACAACCGACTGACCAATAACTTTAGACCTAGACATCTCCTGCACTTCCTGCCGTATATATCCTTTGATGGTGCCATAATAATACTGATCTGATGTCTGCTGATAAAAGAATACTGCCACTTGATATTTGCTCATTAAGAATTCTTTCATAACTTTAGGGACTGAATCATTCTGAATAGTATGAAGCGAGCTGACTTGAAAAGACAATCAACAATATTATTTTCAGACTTTGGGCGTGTTTGGTAAGCTGCAAAACGTTTGCAAAATGCAAAAAGTTTTGCAACTTACATTTAAAGTTGTTTGGTTTCGTTTGCAAAATGCAAAATGCAAAACACTTTTACAACTCTTCTTTTCCCACTTGCAGTTGCTACAGTTAAATTTGTGGTCATGTAAATCTCACTTTTACACTCATATTTTCTCACTTACAGTTGCTACAGTTAATTTTGTGATCATGTAACTGTCACTTGTAGTATACTTACAATTCAAAACAGTTACTTGATAATCAATATATAATTAAATATTATTAAATATTTAATATTTTAATAGTGTTCAATTTTTTATTTAATTATTTAATTATTTTATATTTTTTAATCTTTAACTTTTTATTGTTTTTAATATTTATATTTTTACTATTTTAATTAATATTTAATTTAATATTTTATTATTTTATTAATACTTATTCCATTTTTTATTATTTTATTTAGAGTTAATATTTTATTAATATAATAGTATTATACTTTAATATAAAATTACTATATATTTAATTATTTATTTTTAATATAAAAAATTACTTTATTAATATCATAATATATTTTATTATTATATTAATATTTTATTATGTTAATATTGTAATAATAATTCAGTATAATAATACTATAATGATAATTTATTATTAAATTATAATTTATTTTACTTTATTAATTTATATTTCTATAATATTACAATAATATTTATATAAAATTTATATTATAATAATTTTTAAGTATTTTTAATATTTAATATTATAACTATATTTTATTATTGTTGTAACATTTTTAATATTTATATTTTATTAGTATTCTTAAAATTTTATTAATGTTCTTTAGATTTTTTAAATTTTATATTATTTTTTAGTTAATATTTTAGTAATATTTTACTATTTATACTAATATTTTATTAGTATTATTGTTATAATAAAATATTAAGATTATTAATTTTTTATCTCAAATTTATTAATACAATTTAATTTGCAATAGTAGATTTAATTTAATAGTATTTATAATATTTAAATCACTGCTACAGTTAATTTTGTGGTCAACTTTTCCACTTACACTTTTACATTACTAACCAAACACCGTAAAACACAATATACTTTACCATTTACACTTTCACTTTATCAACCAAACACCGTAAACACAATATACTTTTCCATTTACACTTCACTTTATCACCAAACACCATAAAACACAATATATTTTCTCTTCTACAGTTCACTTTTTTCATTCTCATTTTACGACTTACGACTTGCGACG
>JAVJIF010022151.1:0-65159 GCA_038442645.1 Agave tequilana
TTGAGCCTGAATCCTTCCAACTCAAATACAATCCTCCGACATTCGAATACAAGATCCACTCCGTTAAAGTTGATCTATATTATTTCAAGTATCTATAAACCATCAAGTATTTTGAATACTTTTGCCCATCCATCAAGCGGCGCAAAATGGACGGCCGAAATAATGAGTTGATTAGATCTGTCTTTAGACATACAAATTCTCGATCAGTCTATTTGATTATGATTTAAACATTTAAAAACCCCTATAAACCATTAGGTTTCAAATGTTCTACACCGTTAAACTAACCACTCACTATTTAGGCCGTCCATTTTTTTCCTACTTGATGCATGGGCAAAAAGTACTCAAAATACTTGATTTTTGGTTTATAGATACTTGAAATAATATAGATCAACTTCAACGAGGTGGATATTGTATTCGAATGTCAGATGTTGTATTTGAGTGGGAAAGATTTCGACCTCAAATCCTTTTGGAAGGACACAAGTCTCTATATATATACTCTCTATGAATAAAAACTCTCATTTTGAGGGTTTTTTTTCTCTACACACAGTACACAATAGCACCCTTTTTTAGAGACCCTCTAATTCATATGTGGTTTCCATCTTTTTTTTTTCAAAAGGCCCAACCTTTTGTATCGCAAATATTTTATTATTTATATATTAAGTTCTACATAAATGTCAAACTCCAAACCTAAAGATTGGTGCTGCAGCCCTATTTAAATTGCATATTGTAATACATGGTTTTAATATATTGTCGTCTCCTTTTTCCTTCTGAGGGGGCCTAATCCAGATATGAGATTATTATTTTCTTTAAGGATTGAAGATGGCAGACAGCCACACAGCTTCAAGCCTTATAATAACAAGTATGTATTTATTTGTTGTTGTGAGAAATGGTGCACACATAGATATACTGATGTGGGACGGAGGATTTTAGGGTTTGTGGTGGGAGAAGAGAGGAAAGACATGGTCGTGGATCGCAACCCAGATTTTGGCTTTACCGCCTATGATTCAATCCTTGAGATTAAAATCAATATTAAAGCAAATTGCTTTCAAATTTTCATCAAAGTCATTCAATTATTTTTCAATTTTCCATTACATGGCTATATATAGCTTACAAAATACTTACACAATAGGTGTAATTATTGATAACATTAAATCTAACCAAATTTATATTTAAATAACTCTTAAATCTCAACCAAATCTATCCAAATCTAGATTCAAATAACTTCTAAATCTCAACCACATCTATCCAAATCTAATTTAAATAAAACTCTCAAACCTACTAAATCTAAACCGTTTGTTTCCCCCATCATATACATAAGGTGGTCTTTTAAGAGCTTAGGAAACTTTCTTAAGGTAGCAGTTTGTAATTGCTAGGCATGTCGTCACATGGATGATTCAGAATGTTCATCACAATCTCCGTGCCATCAAACATATATGGCTGAAAGATCATATGCATGTGAGTATATAGGTATGTAGGTAGGTAGTCTGTACATGTGCATGCATGTAGGTAGGTGCACCATCATTCCTTCTTTCTACAAAGAGAATTCAATTGTTGTTTACCCTACCATTTGCAATTGATGGAAATGAAGGTTCTGCACGTAGCTATGACTACTCACTAAGATTCTAACGTTAGTAAGTGGGCCGTATTTTATCTTGGTCTGGCAATAAAGTCTATTAGGTGTAATGGATAAAAAGGAAAAAATGCTACTTTATTCTCCTTAGCCTACTTTATCCACTATACATTGTGATTGTGTTCTATTTGCCACCTGCCTCTATTCTTTCTCCTGTTGATTGAAGAATTTGTTTCCTTGTTTGATATACTGGGATCTAACTGATATTCTTTACTCTGTAACAGCTAAAGCGAAAGATCCTCCCAATTTTCTTATGAGGTTGCGCATTGCATTGGAAACTTCTAGGGGGATCCTTTATCTACATACTGAAGCAGATCCTCCTATATTTCACCGTGATATCAAAGCCAGCAACATATTGTTGGACTCCAAATTTATCGCTAAAGTTGCTGATTTGGGCTTTCACGGCTTGCACCAGTAGAAAATATTGAAGGGATTGTACCCGATCATATTTCCACTGTGGTGAAAGGAACCCCAGTAAGTGTGGTTTCAGATACTTTGCAATATTTGAGAACAGTTCTTTCATGACTTTGTTTCAGAGGATTGCTTAGTAGGCTTCACAGTTCATACTTCATACTAACTATAATAGTTTATATGCTCAAGTTACAAGTCAAAAATAGTGTATTTGTTAATTGGGCATCTCCCCCTAGTTTCTTAAAGAATTAGGAGTAGAATTTAAGAAGGGACAATGGAATAATCTTTATACCATTGTAGAGAGTCTCTTACCATTAAACACTAGATAATTGATATTGATAAAATAACCAAATGGATTTTGATTTATGTGTTATGTTTTTAATATAAAATGCTTCCAATCTAAATCACTTGGTTATCCTTGTTAAAAAAGATCAGTTGCTTTCTTTCTTTTTTCCCCTTCTTCTAATATAATTCAGCTAGTGCATAACCACAATGCAGCCATGCACGCAATGTGCTCACTTTCATGATATCTACACTTATGTTATCATTTATGAGAACAACTTGCTTCAAAATTTTCCAACAATTAAGTTTTGGTTGTTTGCGTTTTGCCAATTTTATTAGTAGTTTTTTATTCAATATTTTTATAAAGAAAGCTAAGCAAACTGAAATTTCCCACCCTCTTACAGTTTTTTATTCGATGTATAATGTATGTGCCTACATGTATTGACATGCTCGATTGTGCGAGTTTCATCATGATGTCCATGGCCTAATGTGTCCGTAGATGAAAATTTTAGTGGTTTGGAATGTTTTTTGCCCATAGATCAACAGGTTCCTTTTGTTTTTTTTTTTTTTTTTTTTAATCACACCACATACGGTGAGACGTCCCCGAACTATATAATATTTCAAACGTATGAACTTGAAATTATGATGAATGCTGGAGTATTCATTTGGTTCTACATGTTGTTTTGAAGGGACAACTGAGGAAATTTCAGTTGATCAGAGGGAATTCATGGGTTATCTGTTGTACCACATGCTAAGTCACATGTCCTACTTTTTCTCTTGTATGCCGTGTTGCATTTTTTATGTCTCTTAATCAAGCCTACTAGCAAAAGCAGAACTGTTTCAGGTTAAATATATTAAGGAGACCTAATAGAGTTTTAAATGGGAACATACAGAGACAATTTAACTGATAGTTTAAGATAAAGATTGGTAACGTGACAACAGACTTCTTATCAACTAAGCCTATTCCATCAAAATATGGTTAGGCATGCAACACAAAGCTCAACATAAAGACTGACCAACATTGACTGGCTGCAAATGTACATCCTATGATTCATGAACACAGATGCAAGTGTCATATTCCGATACCGACATGGGGCCTGTCTGGACACAATACTCAAAGTTTGGACTTGATGATATAGGTATATTGACAAGCATGTTCATATGTGTTTGAGTTTGTATTTGTTAACTCAAAGAACCTTAAAGCATAAAATAGCTATGTAGTACAAACATTTCTATCATGAAGCCGTATCGTGTCGAAAACATATCGGGCACGCGTGTCGGACGCGCATGTCGTGTGTATTTTTAATAATTTGTCATGTGTTATTGTGCCCGTGTCGATATAGCCGTGTCCGTGCAGCATAGTAAAATAGTGACAAAAGCAATTACTTTTCTGAACTTTCTAACAGAAGGCATATCAAACTCATGTTATACATATCATTTAGGAAATAATGTAGATGGTATGAAAACAAGTGCTGGAAACGGATGTCATGTGAGATATGGGAGGACATGCCAAATTGAAGTAGCGAGAAGACTGACACATCATGGCTTCAGTCTTACGAGTAGGTCAATAATCCTGGATTAGGAAATAGGATCATAAGAGAGGATTTGCCATACAATTCTAAAGGCCTAGTTAGAAATCTTATTGGTCCCGCTACTTGAGCTCTAAAGGGCCAGTTAGAGACCAGAAGGAATCACCCTGATTGGACACTCTATTTAAGCTCATGTCGCCAAGGAGCTACCCTTCAAAATTCTCATAAATTAAGAAAGAAAAAATGTAAAAGATGATAATTTTGCTATAGGAGCCAAAGCTCAAGCAGGACACATTTCCTTAGATATTACAGCATAAGAAATATCAATAAGAATTGACTTCTCTCAGGTTGGTTTAGAACAGAGTAACATATTTCATGCATGAAGCTAGTTTGTGTGCATATGTGGTGGTGGTGTTTGCTTCTTTTCTCTTTTCTTTTATTTTTTTTCGGTTGGTTAATTGGGGTTTTCCTTATTGGTTGGGGGGGTTGTTTTTTTTTTGGGGGGAGGGGGGGTGGGGGGTGTGGTGGTTCTGATGTCTTTACATTGGATTCTATTCTCCTTGTTTTTCTTTTTATGCAATATACCAGAATAATACAAATTTTAGTATCTAAGGATGGTTCTCTGTTACTGCACACTAATATGTCTTTTTTTCACAAGTTAGGATAAGGAAAAGAAATTAGTCTCATATTTAAAAATAAATAAATTTGCAATGTAAATGAACATATTTTTAAGCTTGACATTTGCATATAAATGTTTGCAGGGTTACCTTGATCCAGAATACTTCCTAACCCATAAACTGACAGACAAAAGTGATGTCTATAGCCTCGGTGTTGTGTTTCTAGAATTATTGACAGGGATGCAGCCTATCAGGCATGGCAAAAACATTGTCCGAGAGGTACAGTGCTCCGATGATGGTTATTTTGAAGCTTTCAGAGCCTTTGCTTTCTATTCGACATTTGTGCCCTAGAGTAATAGTGAATATGCTATCTTCTTTGGCTTCCATTTATCCTAAAGCTAAATATGTAATGCATGACTATGGAATCCAGTTAATCTATTTTTTTTGTTTTTTGTTTCTTCTGTTGCATATTTATAGAAGCATTTTGCATCAAATTAACAAATAAGATGTTATAGGGTAAAATGTCAGTAAAGATGAACATGATGACTTTCAAATATTAAACATAATAAGCCTAGAGAAGACAAAGAGGCATCCAACGAAGATGGCATTGAATTTGTTAAGAAATAAACAAACTTAAAAAAGACATAATAAGCAAACAACAAGACAAAGAGGCATCCTGCAAAGAGCGCATTGGATGCTTTTAAGAAATAAACTAAGCTTAAAAATAATTACAGCTTCCAAACATCTAGGTTTTTTGCTCTGAGTTATAAAGCTTCATTTGATTGTTTATATTTCTCTTTTACCTTTTTTCTTTTCTCTTTTCTCTTTTTTTTTCTTTTTCTTTTTTTTTTTTTTTGGTCCTCTTTGCGTTTATTTTATCGAAAAGGTTACGGAATTGTTGGTTGCTACTACGGGTTCTATTTTCTTTCCTCTTATGATAAATGATTCCTCTTGACCCAAATGACCCAGCCAATATCAAACCACCCAACCCCACCCCACCCCCCACCCCCCACCCCCCCCAAAAACACACACTTGCACACTTTTTCTTGTATTTCTTTTATTTGAAAAAACATTACAGAATTTCAAAACTTAACTTGTTACATCCTCTATTTCCCAAAGAAAAAGAAAGAGAAGGAAAAAGAATTTCAGAACTTAAAATTTTTTAGTTGTTGGTTGCTTAAAAAATGATGCAATAAAACAAAAACTGAATGCAGGAGTTGAATTGAAAGCTGAAAGTTGAAATTCTTGTTCAATGTTTTGTTATTTTTTGGTTGTTATGCGCCAACATACCCAATCAAGAGCCAAGTAAACCATAGGATTAATTCTTCAGATGAAACCTGTGGTGGATAAAAATCGACTTACCGTGGATCAAACTCACTACAAGCGATTTGAAACACTTTTCAGATAGTACCTGTCTGAGCACACGCAGGAAAAGACACCTTTCAAGTTAGGAGCATCAGTGTGATGCCAGCTTAAGACCCTCGAGCGTAATAGTAGGTGGAATGAAATGGAAAGTCCGGCAGAGAACAATTATTAGGGTAATGGATGAAGGTGTCGCGCAGAGGACAACTGAGGGCGTGGTAGAAAGGACCGACATATAACTGCCGATGTGGTGGATGGAAGGACCGCGCAGAGGACAATTGTGGGCGTGTTGATGCACTGGCAGAGGAGAACTGCCTGGAGTGGTGGTGTGATGTGTGTGCTCAGAGCATTAGGGAAGTGATCCCTTTCTCCTTAGGAGAAGAAGGATTATATATACATGACATGGATGCTGGCGTGGAGGCGGAATAGAGGGACTATTGTAACTGCACGATTTGCATGTGCCAGATTTATTGTAACAGCCGTGATCATTGGTGTTGTTCGGTTAGGATTGCATTCTGAGAAATCTGCCATTGTTCATAGTTGTCCGCGCTGATAAGGGTATTACATGTATGAACATGAGGGGGGAGGAGTCGCATAAGTATTGGTGGAAATCATGGACGGTCTGTTGTTGGAGATTAAGGTTCGGAGCTGGGACTTTCGGGACAGGAAAGATCTCGGATTGGAGAAGACCTAGAGGAGGTGGGGACTTTGTAGTGGTAAAGACCCTGGAGAGGTAGAGGTCTCGGAATGGTGGAATGTGATTCCGGATCGGAAGTATCTTCAATATGAAGGGTAGCTCTGGGATGGCCAGGAGTGGCGGAGGCTCCGGGATAGATTCTAAGAGTTGTGGATTCTTTGGGGAAAGCTCTTGGTAGCTTGAACATGTGTCATTATCCTAATAATGGTCAAATTTGACCATTACGCCCTCGCTTCCCCACTTGTCGGAGTCTGCGAAAGGGAAGTCGAGGAACCTAAGATACTCGGATGGATTATGAATGCCTTAAAATTCATCGTGATGCTTACGGGTAGAGGACTGTGCAGTGAATCTCTTTGTATCACTGTGGATCTTTGGGATTAATTGTGGGTTGCATAGTTGTTGTCAGTTGTCACATCGGACGGCTGGATCTCTCAAAAGGCTGAGTCCTGCGTCTTTCCGAATCCTGGCATCGTTATGATTGATCGTAGGGTTTTATGGTTTGACAACGATGTTTGATCTTCTGCCTTTACTGTTGACCGAAAATCTCGGGATGTGGGCCGACTTTTCAGAGATTAGAAATTTGAATTGGAGACGGTTTGACTTCTTATCCATCTATAAATAGGGGGAGATCTGTGGGAGGAAGTCATCTTCTCTTTCTTCAAAAATTCATGCTTCGAAACCCTAATTTCCTTCTTCCTTGTTGCGCCGACATGTCGTCCTTTCTTTTCATCACATGGAGGAAGGAAAAGAAGAGGAAGGAGGATGAGGAAATGATGATCAGGCTCTCTTTTAAGGAGTCTGGAAGGTGCGTCGTGTTAGTCATCGTGAAGGAATTACTACGGCGCATTAGTCGCCGTGACAGGGTGCTGCCGTCGAGGATGATAGGTAGGCTTCTTGCTTCAACTGGATCGGGCAGTCTGATTTCCGGGTTGCTTGATTTACTGAGCAAGCTTCGATCTTGATGCTGTCAGCCTCTTTAAGTAAAGCATACAATATTTTCTTATAAATCAAATGTAAATAAGTTCCCTTGCAGATACAGACTGCTAATCAAATAAAATTATAAAATACTGAATGATAAAGATACCAAGGTGGCTTTATTCTCTTATATCATTACCTTGTGCTTATTCATCTTGACCGGCTTCCCCGTTAATAATAATCTGTAGCATCATTGTTCCCAGTTGTTATGTTCGTCTTGCATTTAGTTGCTGTACTAACAATTTACCGATTTGTATTTTCTGTTTTCTAGGTGAGCAAGGCCTGTCGTTCTGGTCAGGTATTCTCCATTATCGACAGTCGCATGGGCGCATACCCTGCTGAATGCATTCAGAAGTTTGTATCCTTAGCACTCAGATGTTGCCAGGAGGAGACGGATGCTAGGCCTTCAATGGCAGAGGTAGTTAGGGAGCTGGAGAGCATATGGAAGATGATGCCGGAGACTGGTAACACGCTTTCAGTATCGGTGGAGACTGGACCTGGTTCAGTGTCTCTGGAGACTGAACCTGCTAAGATTGCCAAACAATCTTCATCGGTAGCTGCGTACCTATATATTTCATCCGGTTCCTCCGTCGTGATCTTATGAGCAGTGAAATTCCACCCATTACTCCTCGATGATGTGAGCATTTATATTTCTAAGAAATCCGTGTACCTTTGTTTCCTTTTCTACCCTGTGGACGCATTTCACATCTAGATAGTATCGGGCGAAAAGAAAACTGTGTGACAAGTCCATGTATTGAGTCGAGATGTCCCTTTTCTGTATGTGATCATTTTGGAATGTATATGTGTGTGTGTGTATAGAGAACTTCTTTTTGCATATCATTCGGGTCGTGCTTTTGTGAACATAGTTACTTACAACGAAAGAGGTCTTTTCTCCACAGTATTCTCTAGTTCCTATATTCTTAGGTGTGATGATTGTGTACGATTAAATTTCATTTTGGAATGTTTTTCTTTCTTATTCGTATCTGTGGCTGTCATCTGTGAAGGGTTTTTTTTCTTTTTTTTAGCTTGAACTCATGTTGATGTGGACACCCTAGCTTTAATTATTTCAGATGGTGGAATCCTTTTGACTTCTGATTAATTCCCATCAGCATGAAAGTCTATATGCATTATGCATGAGGTTTCAGATTAAGACCAATTCCATTCCTCTTGATTCGTCGAATTTCACCCTTTTAGAACAGTTATCCTTTTATTTTATCGAAGAATGTTTTTGCTTGACGATTGTTACAGATAGTTTGTAGTTGTTCAGGTGATCTGTGTTTAAGAAACTAGGTGATTCGATATGGCAGGTTGAGGAGAGCTAGCTGTTTAAGGAGATATGTCATCCGGTAGGAGAGAGTGTTGTGCGCAGGACAACACTCTCTGAGGAATCTACCAACCAGGCGGAGACTGATGCAGCCGAGATGTAACCAACACGACAAGAATAGATAACAATAGAGAAAAACAATCAACACAGTATTTAACGAGGTTCGACAACGTGCCTACGTCCTCGGGGCAAGGGGAGAGATTTTATTGATTCAACAATCAATACAAACTAATACAAGAGGGATACTTGAGGGAACTTTTAATGATACAATACATGAGGGCTCTCGCCCTTATTTATAACCACAGAGTCTCAGGGTATTAGGAAACTCTGATTGGATTCGATCCCAAACAAAAAGGAATCCGAATCCTGAAAGGAAAGTCAAAACGCTTATGTTGGTCGACTGGCCGGTGAACTGGCTCATGTCTACGGTCGACTGGGCGGTCGACTAGACCCAAACCGAGAGTAGCCTGCTTTCAGTCGGTCGACCAAGCGGTCGACCGCTCTATGCCACCATCGACCGGGCTAACCCTGTGCACGTCGTGCACACCAGTCGACCCGGCAGTCGACCGGCCTTCTCCACCGGTCGATCGTGCGATCGACCGGGAGCTAAACCTGGCCTGCTTCAATGTGTCGTCTTGCTCCTTTGTCTTCCGATCTCTGTGCTACCTTCTTCCATCTCCTCTATCTCCTCTCTCCCTACAATTCTCCACCTCGGTGAAGATTTTCCAAATCTGAGCCGATCTCTAACGAACTCCAGTTTATCACCTGGCGAAATCGACACACGATCTCGGCTTGAGCGCTCCAGAAGAAATCGACACACGATCTCGGCGAAATTGACACACGATCTCGTCTTGGAACCTTTAGCTCAGCTATCAACTGGGATGCACCACACATGTCTTCGCTACACTTCACCTTAGGAGAACTTCCATACATGTCGATCACCGAACGTGTTTCCAACTTAGTAACTACATACCTCACAAAAAACTCATCATGAGTCAACACTGACTCTCCAATTGACTGGCTCTTTCCAGTCTACATGTCTTCAGCTGACGGTCCAACTAAGTCTGAGTAGAGCACACCGAATACCATCATCAGCTTCAACAAACTGGATGCACACCCCCCTTATGCAAGCTTAACCATCTTCTCACCAGAAGATCAACTGTTCATCGAGATCACAATGCTTCACTTCTATGTAAAGTCCAACTCTCCACCTCTACGTGAAGTTCCAATTAGCTTCTCGAGAACCAAATTGCTTCTATGGGTTGCATTACCAAATATGGTTGCGCCTTTATGGCTGCCTACGTACCTTGCCCAAAGGATCAAGCCAACCGTAGTTCATTTAAATGAGCTCCATCAAGCTCAAACACATGTACCTGAATCTTCAGCAGCGAACCTATCTGGCTGAGTCATATGAACCTCCTCACTACCGTCATAGAGAACAACGACCTTCAACTTGAGTTTGTCGCGGTCACAAGCTTGAGATTCATGCTTCTTTACCCACGTGCATGGTTTTACCTTGGTTCCAATGGCTGCAAACAATTCGACATTTTCATCAATGTCTTCAACCTGTTCAGTATCAACCCTGGCTACATAATCTCTACCCGATGTCACATCTGGTGAAGTCTTCACTGATACCGAACCAACTAGAGATGGTGGAGTAGCATCAACCTCCACCCATTGCGATACTTCCTTAGTCTCCGTCCTCTCTACCTGCTGAGAGACGATAGACTTCAACACTGAAGTCTCATCAACGTGACATGCTGACCCAACAAGATTTTCTTGTTTTCAGGGTCTCATAACCTGTAGCCTTTCATATTTCTCTCGACACCTAAAAACACAAACTTCTTTACTTGCGGATTCACCTTGCCATCTTTGGCACTGAAGTAGGTCGGACTTCTAAATTTTCGTAGCAAACCATGATCTTGAGCAGCTTTCCCAGACTAAATTTCCAATGGAGTTTTACCTCCTATCGCAGTCGATCCATTTATGAGATGGCTAGCATACACAATCGCCTCAACCTAAAATGATTTGTCTAATCTTGCATTAGACAACAAGTACCGAACCTTCTTCAGTAAGGAACGGTTTATTTCCTTAGCCAACCCATGTATACCTTCTGTGAAGTGAGTACCAATACCAGTGTTCTGGCCAATCGTAGGAATTAGTTCATATCTCTTTCAACATTACCAATCTGTAGCTCCTTGATCTTCCTATCTGCATGCTTCTCCATTCTTCCTTTCCACTTCACCAACATATCTAGGGCTTTTCACACCTTTATCTCATGGGATATATCCAATAATGCCTAGATAAATTATCAATAAAAGAGATAAAGTATCTGTGACCTCCAAGCGATGCAGTCTTAGCAGGTCCCCAAACGCTTACGTGAATACAATCAAGAAGACCTTCTGAGTGGTGAGTACTGGTGCTGAATTTCACCTTCTTCTTGTCCAGAACGTTGTGTTCACCCTCCAAGTTGCAGATAGAAGCACCTTCCAATGATCCTTCTTTGCAGGAGTTTGCAAAGACCTTTCACCTCCTTGTCCGACCTTTACATGCCAGACCTTTGTGCAACCATCATCTGAAGAATTAGAAGTCTCCACCTGACCTATAACCGTACTACCCTTCAAGTAGTAGAGATTGTTCCGACGGACGCCCTTCATCACCACCATTGAGCCTTTGATCATTTTTAGAACACCATCTCATATAGATATCACAAGACCCAATGCTTCTAAAGCGCCAACAGAGATAAGATTCCTTTTGAGTTGAGATACATATCTCACCTCCTTCAATTCTCGTACTATCTCATCTTCCATCTTGATATGGACTGTACTCATCCCTTCTATATTACACCGATGATCATCACCCATGACTGTGTAACATCCATCTAACTTCTCAAAACTAGAAAATCAGGCCCTATTCGGGCACACATGATAGGTGGCTCCGGTATCTAAGATCCATTCAGCATTATCTGAGTAATCAACAGTAGGAGTAGTAACAGAGAGAGAGAATACCGATGAGTTTGAATCTGATCCATTCACCTGTGCGAGATTCGCCTCGGTGTTTAACTCCATCTTCATACCTTTGGCCTTCGGGCAATCAAGTTTTCAGTGCCCTAGTTCCTTGCACAAGGCGCACTGATTTCTCTTCAGATCTCTGAAGCATGATCTGAACTTTGATCTTCTCTGATCATCTCTTCCCTTCCTATTGGAACTCCTGCCTCTTACCGCCAATGCCTCTGCAGTTGTGCTTCTGAAGGAGACAGTCTATCCTGCCTCCTTGCTTCATAAACTCACAAGAGCAGGAGATACCTCAGCATAGTTAAGAGATTTTCTGCCATTGATCAATATAAGAGTAAAGGTCTCATACTCATTTACAGGAAGAGAGTTCAAAGAATTACCGCCTTATCCTCTTCATTGGTCTCCACATCTACATTAACTAGATCTGTAAGAAACTTCGTGTAGCGATTCAAGTGTTCATTGATGAAGCATCCTCTTTTCATCTGAAAACTATAAAGCTTACTCTTCAACTGTAACCGTGATTCTATACTTTTCGTCAGATACTTCTTCTCCAGGATCTCCCACAGCTGCCTCGCAGAAGTTTCATGCAACACTTGGTACTTGATGTCTTGTGTCAAATAAGACCTGATCAAGCCACACGTCGTACGGTTCATCTTATCCCAATCTTCTTCAATTTTTGATGCGGCTTCTTCTCCAACCGTATAGTGTCCTCGAGGTTTGATGCCGTCAGCGCATCCATCACCTCACACCTCCACATACCGAAGTTGTTCGTGCCGTTGAATTTTACCACATCAATCCTCAGCGGATGTGGATTTATGAATTTTCCCCGATGATGTACCTTCTCCAGTCATCTTCTCAACTGATTCCTCAAAGCAATGCGGAAACAAACGGAGTTAGATAAAACAAACTGGATAAAGATAGGATCTTTACCTCCACATGAAACCCTCGAAGAGTTTCCAAAGCAATCTACTCCTCCAAATTGATTCCTCGAGCAATCTACACGCTGTTTCGAGATCGACACACGATCCCACAAGCAGTCCAACGCTGCTCCGAGATCGACACACGATCTCCGCCAAACAGCAACTGATGCCCTTAGAATCACACACGATCCCACGACTAACTTGGGATGCTCTGATACCAATTGTTGTGCGCAGGACAACAACTTCTCTGAGGAATCCACCAATCAGGCGGAGACTGATGCAGCCGAAGATGTAACCAACACGACAAGAACAAAGAACAATAGAGAAAAGCAATCAACACAGTATTTAACGAGGTTCGGCAACGTGCCTACGTCCTCGGGGTAAGGGAGAGAGATATTTTTATTGATTCAATAATTAATACAAACTAATACAAGATGGATACTTGGGGGAACTTTTAGGGATACAATACATGAGGGCTCTAGCCCATATTTATAGCCACAGAATCCCAGGACATTAGGAAACCCCGATTGGATTCGATCCCAACAGAAGAGGATTCCGAATCCTGAAAGAAAAGTCAAAACGCGTCTGTCGGTCGACCAGTCGGTCGATCGACCCATGTCCACGGTCGACCGGACCCAAACCGAGAGCAGCCTGCTTTCAGTCGGTCGACCGGGCGGTCAACCGCTCTATGCCACGGTCGACCGGGCTAACCCTGTGCACGTCGTGCACACCGGTCGACCGGCCTTCTCCACCGGTCGACCGTGCGGTTGATCGGGAGCTAACCTAGCCTGCTTCAATGTGTCGTCTTACTCCTTTGTCTTCCGATCTCTATGTTACCTTCTTTCATCTCCTCTATCTCCTCTCTCCCTACAGAGAGCAATAAACAGGAGCAGCAATAAGTAACTTCAATATGGATTGTTGGGTTTTTTGGAGCTCTTCAATGAAACTAAGCCCTCAAGTGATGACTCGGGAATCATAGAAACATGAATTTCTTGCCACGTGGCCTATTCTTCGTATCTCACATGGGTTTCATAATTATAGGAGTTGGTTCTGTTAGATCTAATTTATTCTATGCAAGATCTACACATATACTGTAAGCCTCTTTATCATGATCAAAGAGAAGGAGGGTTTTAGGCATACCTGATTCCATCACGAAGAGGATGCCGAAAGTTGCACGATCTCGAGGACGCCGGGTTGAGGGAGAGGATTCTTCTCTCCAGCCACCAAGTTCTCTTCTTTATCCTTGAAGGAGATGAGAGGCCTCCAAGAGAGAGATGGTTATTCTTGTTGGTGGAGAGGGAACCCTACTCATGATATATATAGCATCAAGAAACCCTAGTTCAACTCATCATAGATCTAGGCCCTTGATTTATAACACGAGTTCCACACGTGTAGATGAGTCCCACATTCTAATTTAAATACACTCATGGCTAAGTGTAATTGAAAACGTGTCTAGACCCAAACCATTTAGGTTTGATCAATTCTTTATTGGGTCAAACAACATAGGTTAAGTGGGCGGGTGCAAATATCCAATTGACTTGATTAGGCCCAAAATAAATTAGACTTTAAAACTAATAAGTCTAACAATCTCCCACTTGGCCAAGCAAGTCATACTGAATAGATATTATGCATAACTTTATGACGTCAAAAAAAAACTTTAACCGCCGACAAACCACGTTTCAAAACAATCTGGTCCATTAAGAGTCCTGCCACCGAACATGGCGATCGTTACCTTCTGTATAATCGAGGTAGGACCTTCCACATCACAAGTTTCAGAACCCCTAACGACATAGATCAAATGTGGACGTGTGGCATGGAAATGTCCTCTGATCAAATAAGGTACAATTCCAACTGGTTTCCACTTTATGACTCCAACGAGTCTAGCCTTATGACTCCAACGAGTCTCACTTTATGACTCCAACGAGTCTAACTGCTAATTCAACAAACTCAAATGCGCAAAAGTAAACTTTAGGAGAAGCAGTTATAAATTTATTTATCAGAATCAACAAATATCCATAAAGTGCACTTAGAAATAATGTCTGTTATATAAAATTATCCACTCCCACAAAATCAAGATATCATAATGACTACTCATCCCATATGAGCAATATGCTCTAAGAATACTTTAGGTGAAAGTCCTTTAATGAGTGGATCTGTAATGTTAAGAATAGTGTCATCACTATCAAACAGACAAAATATGATTCTGAACTTTATCATTGATGACAAGAAACTTAATGTCGATATGCTTCGACTTTGCTGAACTCTTGTCACTATTGCAGTAGAGCTTTATAGCTCTTATTGTCACAGTGTAGCTGTAATGGCCTCTCGACTAAATCCCCATCTTCCTACAATAAGGAAAATATAACATGAAGTGGACTTCCTATTGTCGATACATACAACATAATCTGAATCTGTGTATCTGATCAGCTGCAACTGATCAGATTTCATGTAGTCTTTTATTGATATCGCATAACCTTCTTGATAGTCTTCCAGAGATCAATCTCATGATTGATCAAGTTTCTGTCAAGTTTCTCAATGGTATATGCTATTCTGTATGGGTACAAACTTGAGCACACATCAGACATCCAACCGCCAATGCATATGGAATGTCTTTCATTTGCTCTTTCCGTAGATCATTCTTGGGACATTAGAGTAGACTTAACTTATCTCCCTTAGTGACAGGCGCATCACCCAAAGAGCAATTCTTCATGCCATATCTATCTAGCATTTTATCGATATAGGCCTTTTGTGATAAACCTAATATTCCACGTGTCCTGTCACGTTGAATCTGGATGCCTATCACAAAAGAAGCGTCTCCAAGATCTTTCATCTCAAAATTCTTTGAGAGAAAACTCTTGGTCTCAAGTAGAAGATCTATATCGTTACTTGCTAATAGAATGTCATCCACATATAGCACAAGAAATATAAATCTACTCTCTTTAAATTTATGGTAAAACATTAATCAACTATATTTTCCTTAAAATCAAAATCGGATATTACTTGATCAAATTTCAAATACCATTGACGAGATGCTTGATTTAGACCATAAATGAATTTCTTTATTTGCAAACCAAATATTATGAAACTTTCATTTTAAAACTTTCTGGTTGCACCATACAGATTTCCTTCTTAATGCTACCATTAAGAAAGACAATCTTAACATCCATTTGGTATAACTTCAGGTCAAAGTGAAGCCACCAGTGCCATAATAATAATCCTAAAAGGATGCTTCATGAAAATCAGGGAGAAAGTCTCCTTATAGTCAATGCCCTTTCTTTGAGTGAATCCCTTTGTGACAAGATGTGCCTTATACTTTTTGGCATTACCTTTCGAATCCTGCTTGGTTTTGAACCAATCGGTTTCTTTCCTTTAGGCAACTCTTACTAAATCCCAACATCATTGTCCTTTATAGATTTTAACTCATCTTTCATGGCATTTGACCACTTAGTGGAGTGAATGTTGAGTTTGGCCTCATTCAAGGATGTGGGGTCATCCTCTAGCCTTATGTCAAACTCATGTTATTAGAGATAAACTATATAGTCATTTGTAATGACTGATCTCCTCTCCCGAGTTGATCTCCTAGGCACTTGTGGTTGAGAATTTTCAGTTTCTATCTTACTAGCATGATCTACTTCAGGATGAACTGTATATGTATCTTGTAAGGATGCAACTGTATTTTCATCTTGAAGTGGAACAACTACTTTATCATTTGGAACAATTGTCATGGGTATAACAATATGTTCTTTCTTAAATATGAAATCTTTATGTAGTTGACTCCCACTGTTCTGAATATTCTCAAAAACTTTTAGCAATCCGTCTTTATGTTCTTTGTGGAGGGACAATAAAACTTAAAGCCTTTATACCTCTCAGAATACCCTACGAATAAACAGCTAACTGTCCTTGAGTCCAACTTCTTCTCATATGGTATATATGACTGAGCTTCCGCTGGACAACCCCAAACATGTAGATGTCTAATACTGAGAGATTTCTCAGTTCATAACTCATATAGGGTTTTAGTTACTGTTTTGCTAGGTACTCTATTAAGGAAGTGACAATCATCTTTAAGGCTTCACTATATAATGACTTTGGTAGAATAGTATGAGCTATCATACTCCTAACCATGTCCTTTAGTGTGTGATTTTATCTCTCAGCAATACCATTTTGACGAGGTGTCCCTGATATGATGTACTAAGCGACAATACCACTCTTTTAGAAATTGACAAATGATTCTGAACATTTACCTGATTCGCCATATCTGTCATAGTGCTCACCACCATGATCAGATTTAACGGCTTTAAACATGTCCAATGATTGGGATTTCTCATAGAATAAGTATAGGTACCCATAACTAGAGTAATTGTCTGTAAAAGTGATGAAATATTCATGACCATTCCAAGAAGCTGTAGGGAATGAACCACAAATGTCTATATATACACCAAATTTAAGACATCCTGAACTCTGTTTAGTACCTAACTTCCTAATGTTTCTTTAATTAATTTTCGCTTAGTGCCTTAGCTATTCACATATAGAGATTCAGTATATAAAGCATGAAGTTTTAATTTATATAGCTATCAATCAGAATTCTAGTACCAACAACTTTAGATTTGAAAAGTAGACTAAGCATTTCATTATCAAGAGTGACAGTAAAACCAGATCTGTCTAATAAATGAAATAGAAATATGATTCCGTCTAAAAGGACGGTACATATAAAGTCTCATCCAAATCTAAAACAAAAAACCAGAATCTAATTTAAGCCTACAAACTCCAACAACTTTAATTGCAACTTTATTTCCATCACCCATGTATATATATCGCTCAGTTGGGCTGGGCCTCCTTTGGGTTTGGAAGTTCCGCATTGAATCGCTTATGTGAATTATATATTCACAATTTATAAAGTGGCACTAAAACTAAATTAATCTCAGAATAAACATAAATATGAGATATACCCGCTAAATAGCCATTTCTGATACTTTATGCAATCCTACTTGAAGTGGCTTACTTTCTTACAGAAGAAGTATGCAATGACCTTAGGCTACTTTTTCTGCACTTTTGCCACTTAGGATCAGCCACTATAGTGGTGTTTATGTTCCTCCCTTTAGTTTCACTCTTTTTCCTTTTCTTATTAGTGGTGTTACCCTGAAATGCTAAGCGAGCACTTTCAGTCTTTTCTTGTTTCAACCTTTCTTCTTCCTGAACACAGTGACTAATGAGCTCAGTGAGACTCCACTTTTTCCTTTGAGCATTATAATTAATCTTAAAAGGGTTATACTGTGGAGGAAGAGAAATCAAAATGAAGTGCACTAGAATCTCTTCGGAGAGTTCCAATTTCAGTGCCTTTAGTTTTGAAACAAGATTAGACATTTCCATAATGTACTCCTTTATGTTTCCTTTACCATTGTAGCGCATATTTACTAGCTTGCTAAAATGCGTACTAGCCTCAACTTTATCCGATTTAGTAAATCGGTCTGCTACTTCAGTTAGAAAACTCTTAGCACTAACCCTATCAGGCATAGTACCCCTAATAGTCATAGGAATAGTGTGCTTTATAACCATTAGACACATTTTGTAAGATCTCTCCCACTTACCACAATTGACCTTTTCTTTACTGAACTTTTATTACTGATAGTAGAGATCCACAATCTTTAAGGTGTACTTTAGGTGCATGAATTCAAGAACGATCATTTACGTGGTCTTACCACTTCTTAAAGTTTGTACCATTCAATTTATACTACATAAGTGTACAATTTCTCATCAGTTTAACATAAACATTGCATTTAATAAAATTCTACTACAATAGCCATAAAAATTGAATTTTAGAAAATGCAACCAGTTTAACCGATAGAGCTGCCGGTTAAACTTTCAGAATAAGTTGTGTCTCTATATGCCAACACTGTACTGGCCCAATATAGATATCCTAAAGTCTAGGTCCTATGTAAGAGAACAGCCTTCCTTTGGGCCGACTGTCACTTTATAGGATTGGTCCTAAAGTTTAAGTAATCTATATTGGCCATATAATATATGTAATGACCCGGCCATAATGACAACCTTCCTTTGGGCCGATTGCCACACGCATGGGCCACACAAATTTATGCATCTGGATTCTTGTTCCGCCATCGGACTAATTGATGAGGTAATGCAATATGGGCCAATAGTGTGACAACCTTCCTTTGGGCCGATTACCACACATCAAGGTTCTCCCACTTGCATTACCCACATCAAGTATCCGAAGCCGTACATAATTCGGCCAAACAATAGTCTTCCTTTGGGCCGGCTATTGTCCGCATGAACTACATACGCAATTAAATAAGCTCTTTTATAAATTCTTTAACTTGAACATGTATATATTTTTATCTGTGTGTTATTAACTGTAGTAAACATCAATATTCATTATGCTAGGCAATATAAGCAATAATATAAATATTGATGAAGCGGAAGCATGTAAGGGTACACATAACCATGATAAACAAACACTTCAATGCCTTATTTATGTCAACTAACTACTGTTTTTTCATGTCTAATGCCTGTAATACTGTAGTGCTCGTCAAGAGCTTCGAAACGGCTGTTTACATGCCCAAAACAGAGGTCGTATGAGCCCGTAACGGCTAATTGAAGTTTCTATTGGCAAAACGGGTCTGCAGTGCTTATCGGGTCTGAATCAGACCCGACCCGCAATGGTTAAGTTATTGGTTTCCTTTCTTATTGGGCTGGGTTTAAATAAACTGAATAAAAAACCCAATTAGCTTTATGTGAGATTGATTGGGATTAGATTTCTTTATTTGAGTAGAATTCTATTCCAAAATATGCTTAATAGACTAGAATTATATCTCAATCATAATACCCAAATCAATCTCAACAATCCCAATTGAAAATTAATATGAGATTAATTAGGAGTAAGTTTCCTTATTAGAGTAAAATTCAATCTCTAAATTTTGAATCCTAATTAATCTCATAATCCCAAATTAAGAAAACCCTAAATAATTAACCAATTTTTTTTTTTTTTTTTTTTTCACAAGACCCGTTTGCCTTACATATGCATGCAGGCCATGTCAATTAATATCCCTTTTTTTTTTTTTTTTTTTTTTTTTTTCGGTTCTTTCATTGCATGCAGGCGCTTGAGCGCCTGCATGCAAATAGGCCCACGAATTTTTTTTTTTTTTTTTTTTTTTTTTTTTCTTCTTCTTCTTCTCTTTCATTGCATGCAGGCGCTTGAGCGCCTGCATGCAGATAGGCCTCGGGATTTTTTTTTTTTTTTTTAGGAATCAAAAATAATAATAACACACAGATATAAATCATAAAAAAAATATACATGAATTTAATTTAATCATCTCTAATTTAATTCAATTACTTGAGACACAAAAAATAATCTTTATTGAATTAAATACAGAGATTCATAATTTTCATAAATCGAGATCAAAAAATTATTACTTTATATCCCGATGATCTGATAAAGAGGAGGCTCTGATACCAATTGTTAGATCTAAATTTATTCTATGCAAGATCTACACATATACTGTAAGCCTCTTTATCATGATCAAAGAGAAGGAGGGTTTTAGGCATACCTGATTCCATCACGAAGAGGATGCCGAAAGTTGCACGATCTCGAGGACGCCGGGTTGAGGGAGAGGATTCTTCTCTCCAGCCACCAAGTTCTCTTCTTTATCCTTGAAGGAGATGAGAGGCCTCCAAGAGAGAGATGGTTATTCTTGTTGGTGGAGAGGGAACCCTACTCATGATATATATAGCATCAAGAAACCCTAGTTCAACTCATCATAGATCTAGGCCCTTGATTTATAACACGAGTTCCACACGTGTAGATGAGTCCCACATTCTAATTTAAATACACTCATGGCTAAGTGTAATTGAAAACGTGTCTAGACCCAAACCATTTAGGTTTGATCAATTCTTTATTGGGTCAAACAACATAGGTTAAGTGGGCGGGTGCAAATATCCAATTGACTTGATTAGGCCCAAAATAAATTAGACTTTAAAACTAATAAGTCTAACAGGTTCTATAAATGACATGGGGCTGAGCCGAGTCATTTTACGAGTACTCTCTCATGGATTTATTGGTGTTGCGCTTCTTTTTCTTAGTAGGAACGAGTTGTGATTGAATACGACGCTGATAGACTCCGAGCACATAGTCGCAGACCTAGTGAGCTGGAAGCTAAGATCCTCCATTCTGTGAGGAAGGCCCCATAAGATGTCTGCCTGGGGAAGTAACAGGGCACTGTACGGTCTCTATCCCATCGTCGACCATAGACAGAACTCACATTAGAGCTGCAGATACTGTGTCGATGGTGATCGGTCATTGGAATTCCGAAGCGGTGAAAGCTGAAATGGAGAAAGGTGCTCTGAGCACTCTGTACAATAACAATACGCCAGGGGCAGACCAGTGAGGGTGAAGTGGCCTGGTGGTCACCATGCTATTAGGATTGCGTCAGAGGCTGCATAATTTGCAGCAAGCAAATTCTTCGGTGGGGATGATGCTTGGATTCCAACAGGCATTCTTTTCAGAGATGGCCTTTAAGTTTTTACTAATTAGTTTTTAATTAATTGTAATTTTTGTAAACTTCTTTCGGTACCCAATTTTGTCTCCAATTTTTCTTATTAATTAGCTCCATTTGGAAGAAAGCTACAGTTTTGAGGAGCTTTTATATATAAACAACTCATGAAAAGTTGGTAGCATCCAAACTATTTTCATTTACCTTTTTATCCGGCTTGTTGTCTAATTAATTCTTAACCGCCTCCAGGCCCTGCTGACGGCTGACCTTTGGAGGGCTTTGTGTTGTCCGTTGACTTCAGTCTGCTCTTTTTTCGCTCTCTTTTTATAGGACCTGTTTGGCTGCTCCAAGTCTTTAGTAGATTTTGTAAAACTCTTTTACAGCTGCAAATGAGTTTTACACAAATAAGTTATCGAGTGTTTGATTGGTAATGTAAAAGTGTAAGTGAGAAAGTATAGTATCACTTACAATATTTAATTGTGAGCTTGCTAGTAAGATTTACATATAGAGCCTCAAAATTAATTATTTTAGCGTACAAGTACAAGTGGGTTTGCAAGTGCACCACAAAATAAAAAATTAATTTAATAAATTTTAAAAAATATTAATCTAATAATTTTAAAATATTAAATATTATTAAATTTAATAATAAAAATATTAATCTAATAATTAAAAAAAAAATTCCACCTCACTCTTCTCTCTCAAATCTTTCTCATCTTTCCTGCTTGTCCAAGACAACCAAGTACCGATTCAGTAAACATCTCCAGTCCCAAACAAAGCTTCTCAAGCTCAGCAAATGGACGTAGCAACAACCACCAGCGCCTCCACCCCCAGCGACGTAGAGATGCTTCGCTGCGGGGGTCGAAGATGTGCCGCTTCATCGACCAACTGTCCACTGAGGAAGAATCCACCGCCCTTTGGCTTCATCATCTCGCACGCAGTGGCCTCGAGCAACAGATACTTCCTACGTCTCTTCGGCCTCAAGGAGTCTCCGTGTCAAAGCAGCAACTCTGCTCCGGTGGCTAGCTTTCCATGACCTCGATTTACAAACAACTGAGGCAATGTCACAGTTATATATCATGTGATTCGGCACATGTGAGCGTTGGTGACACATATTATAAGAGAATCAATCAAGCAACATTGACCAATGTGAATAAAATGTAAGAGAAGATTTAAAAATTTTAAACCTTATAATAATGAAATCCGACATTGTTGACACAGAATTTGACCCGTGTGTGTGTGGGGCCCACGTTATACTTTTCAAGCTTCTCTTGTCCAATGAATTCTTTATTACACCACTCGTCCATCTGAGATTTAAGACAAGACATTTAATACTAGATTACATGCAAGGAAACATGTTATATTTAATGCATATCAATTGAATCTAGGACTCTAAGCTTTAAGACAAGACATTTAGTACTAGATTACAAGCAAGGAAAAAAATTATGTTTAATTCATATTAATTGAATCTGATACTACATTTAAAAAAAAATGTCTTAATGAAAACTAAGACAATTAATTACCGGCTACAAGCAAGGAAAAGTGGTTTATTTAATGCATATTAATGGAATCAAAGACAACATTTAAAATGCAATGACTGTCTTAATGAAAACTAAGATGTTGCCACATGAGGCTGCTTGCAGAACAACCCCTCGTTGTCCCACAGCAAAGTGTTCTGCGTGTTGGCGTTCACGGTTAAAACACCACCGTCAGGGTCTGTAACACCCCAATTTTTATTAATCCCGAATTTATATTCAAATCCTAGATCTAAGAGATTATACGAGATTAAGTACGGTGATTATTGGATAAATCTTTTGTAGAAATGATTTTTCTTTGATTTATATTTTGTGAGAAAATTTTGAGGTAAAAATAAAATTTGATAAGTATATATTTTTGTGTATGAAATTGTTGGTACACCTATATGTAGATACATGCCTATAATGAATGTATACAATACATCAACTTGTAATTATATTTTTTCTCCATGTATACTACCCCACTAAAGACACAAAAAAAAAATAAAAAATCCTAAATGGTTAGGTGGCATGAATTTAGGCAACTTAGGGATGAGAGAGAGGCCAAGTGGCACATATGGCAAGTATAATAAATTTAGATAATTGTTTATAATAGGAAAGTGAGAGAAATAAACTTATTTTTCTCCCCCAAAATCTCTCTCTCTTTCTCTCTCTCCCTCACGCAAGTTTTCCCCCAAATCTCTCTCTCTCTCTCTCTCTCTCTCTCTCTCTCGCGCGGGTGGCCAAAGCCAGGCGGGCCGCGGCCAGGGCGCGCGGCCAGGCGCGCGGCCAGGGCGCGGCCAGCCGCGGCCACGCGCGACCGGAGGCGCGGCAGCGGCGGCCGGTTAGGGCGGCCGGGTCGGAAGTCGGTGAGTGGGTTTCTCCTTGTTCATTCCTCAATTTTTCCCTTTTTGAAAAAGCCCTAGATCTGAATCTATTGTTTGAAAAAAAAAAAAAAAAATTCTCCCTTGAGTATTCATGCAATTGTTCCTTGTTATTTTATGACTCCTAATGCATGTAGTGATCTAAATTGATGTTGGATTTGTGGAGTTGATCCAATTGTAGGTAATTGAGGGTAGGGAGGTTACATGATAGTGTATGTCATGTGGTGATGGGGTTCATAAATTTTCAGATTTGGGTGTAAATCTCAACCCTTGAACTCTTAATCCCACATTTCAAGTTGATGGTGTTGAGACTTTCATTGAAAGCTTGAGAGGCTAATGTTTGAGAAATTTTGTTCTTTCTAAGTTGGAATAAAATGCTTCACACAAATTTTTGGTCCAATGCGCGATGAACTTACTAGGTGTTGAAATCCTTGTAGAGAACTTCCCTTTTTTATTATGTGAACCTCTTGTAATGTCATGCAACCTAGCCTTTTGACGAAACTATAAATCATATATGAAAGCATTATGTTCAAAGAAGGGTCATGGTTTGAGTTAGTTTAAATTTTATCAAGACGTATACTCTCTTGTAATTTGTATAGGAGTCTATTTCGGAAATCGATCGGAGGTTGGTATGGGTATCATTAAGTAAATGAGGTTAAGCCTAAAATTTGGGTGACATCATATCAAAAGTCCTAATAACGATTAATGTATTAGTAGAAGACAAGATTAATCCAAGCGTGGAATTAGTATCATATTAGTGGATCGTTACAAATGGGGAGGTCAAGTTATAGATCACTCCTAACCATTAGTGTAGATGGAGAATCTTGAAGCTTTTTACACTTGTGAGTGTTAAATCTCTTGCCACTCCTACATAATAAATGCACAAGCAAATCAAAATTTGATCTTGATCATGTTAGTGAGATAGAAAGAAAATTTTTACGACATAAGTTAAATCATGAAATTAGAGGTGACTTAAAGAGGGGTTTGTGATAAATCATGTAGTGATCGAACTATAAATGCTCTTATAAAAAATTTCTCGTGACCAAAAGTCTATACACTTAAGTTCATGACTTACTCATGATCTAATTTAGATGAGGAAATAAAAGGAAAAGTTGAGAATTTGTGTAGTTCAAAGCACTTTTATAATAATATTACAATCTGTTAAAGTCTGTCCAGATCTGAAACTAGAATCTTGGGGTTTCTTTCGCAAGGATATTTAATAAGAAATAGGTCATGTAATATACCGTTGGAAAGCTAATCGAGTCTACTTTCCAACCGCGCTTACGGTGTCTTAATCAAATGTCTGTGCTGGAAATTATCACTGGAACATGATAACTTATCGAAAGTGCAAAGTTGCAGAATTTTTAGATGTCTAAATAATTTTCTGTTTATTTCAGCTTTTCGTGCAACTTAAGTGGTGTCTACTCTAGATAGCAGACTGTTCTTATCTGGCTCGTAAAAATATAAGGTACCAATAAATTCGTGTGCAGTTTAGTGCCAAGTGGAATGAGATCCGTATTTTACTATGCATATGATAATTTCTTAGAGATTCCGACACTGGGTTAAAAGTGAAAGATTTGTTACTGTTAAGAAGGTTCACATTCCTACCTTCAGTTTAAATAAGATATTGTCTATATTCTCATTGCAAAGAAGGTATAGACTGCTCAAGTCATTAACTTTCCTAAGTTCATCTGATATTGTTTAAAAGTTGTTTAACATAGAGGGTGATATGTTAGTAGATGCCCCTATAACATCGTCATAGTCAACTAAGAATTTTATGAGAATGATTTGTTTTGTATAGTATACCTAATATGAATAGTTGGATAGAGCATGAATGGAAATAGATGTTATTACTTAAGTGCTGACCTATTGGAGCACTTATAATTGATAAGCATGTTAAGAATCCGAACTTGAGAATTGTGTGAATATGATTTTGTATGATATTGTGTATGTTAAATGTAGGAAGGGGCCAGCGGGAGCTGGTAGGTGTGAAGACGGGGTATGATATTATGTGTGTTAAATGTAGGAAGGGGCCAGCGGGAGCTGGTAGGTGTGAAGACGGGGTATGATATTATGTGTGTTAAATGTAGGAAGGAGCCAGCGGGAGCTGGTAGGTGTGAAGACGGGGTATGATATTATGTGTGTTAAATGTAGGAAGGGGCCAGCGGGAGCTGGTAGGTGTGAAGACGGGGTATGATATTATGTGTGTTAAATGTAGGAAGGGGCCAGCGGGAGCTGGTAGGTGTGAAGACGGGGTATGATATTATGTGTGTTAAATGTAGGAAGGGGCCAGCGGGAGCTGGAAGGTGTGAAGACGGGGTATGATATTATGTGTGTTAAATGTAGGAAGGGGCCAGCGGGAGCTGGTAGGCGTGAAGACGGGGTATGAGATGGGTCGTGTGTTATGAAATAAGATGTGCTTATTCAAATTGAACAGTGTTCTATGCTTGTCCTTATGCATGACTGTGAAGCTCTGCTTTATTATAAGAGATAATGAAATATTATATGATGGGTGAAAGTGCAAGGGTTAATCCATGCAGTACTTGAACGGTGATATGATATACATGTAATTGAATCCTTACAAATGATTGAAAATGAATGGTTATGTGTGATACAAATGTGTATGTGTGTGTATGTGACACTGGGGGTATGAGGGTTGTGTCATCGTATATGACATGAAACCATCAGAATACAAGTTCAGCTGATTGAAATGAATACCATATATTGGGTGTCAGTGTGCATGTGAATCCGTGCATTACTTGAAGTGGGATACGTTATTGTATTATGAGAAATATGATATGATTATATGTTATATAACTATGGCTTGTGACGTTAGTGTTATCGAATGCATAAACTAAGTTTAGGGTATAACTCTTGGGGTTGGTGTATTATTGCATGGAATACAAGGCACGTGAGTAATACACACTATGTTCACATAAGACGAGAGAGTGTATTTATGTAACTCCTAGACCTTATCACACGTAAAGATGAAAATCCAAGAAAGCAATTGGGGAGTACAATCATAAGAGTCTGATCGTCCTCAGAAATTGTAGAGGCTGAGGCCTTGATTTATTAAACTATCGGATGCCTCCGATTCTTGTCTTCTTACTGTTTCAGATTCCTTTTATTGCGTGTATATTCATACTCTTGTTGAGATATTATCTTTTCTTGATTATTCCTACCTCACTCACTGAGCTGTCGAGCTCACCCTCCCACAGACTGATATATTGCAGGTTGCTTGGAGGCAGGGGTCAGGGTTATGCTGCGTAGGGTTCATTCTGAGTCAATTCAACTCTTGTATTTTGGGACATTTGTGTTTGAGGAAGATATATGTGGGTCATGGGAAACATGATTAATCTTGTATATACATATGTAGAGAACCTTGTAGTAGTTTCATTTCAAGTTGACATTTGAGATATTTTTATTGGGTTGTAACAATAAGAAGTGTATTATCCATATGATGCCCATGAGAAGTTGAAAGTTATAAATTCTGAGAGCCTATGGATGGCTAGAAAGAAACTCTAGAGTTTATGTTATTTTTGTTTCTCCATAAGTAGGCGATGTCAAGCCGAAATACTTTCATGATTGTGTGGATGATTTTGAATAAAGTTATGTGGTTGGAATGAGAATAAGTAGGCTGATGTTAGCCGAAATATATCATATCTGTATTGGATATTGGATCCGACCAGTATATACAAAGGAGGTGCTGCTGAAATTTTTAAGAAATAAAAGAAATAATGTGATTAATCGGTTTTGTAAGGGAAGGTTATGTAAATTGAGGATTTGTTAAACTGGGACCGTTACAGTTGGTATCAGAGCGCAGGATATAGAATGAGTATTAGACTTAGAATTGTTGTGGTCGGAAGAGGATTAGATTGCTAGGTTGATTGTCATGATTGATATGCATGATTGTATTCTCTTTGTATGTGAATATGTTGTTTGATATGACAGGTTTAAGGGGGTAGGAGTTCTTACGTGTACGACTAATCCTGAAGCGCGGGATATTTGGTCACTGCCTTATGTTCGAATTATGATACCCACATGTCATAATTCGGATGTGTTCGGCTGAGGGTGTGGGCCCTCAGTACGAGCTGCTAGTGGTATGGGACACTGGAGTAAGGAAATGATTAAAATATCAAGCGAGTTAAGATTAAGTCGGGTCGTAAGAACATAGTGTAGAAAGTTGCTTAAGAGATAATAAGTTCTCGAGGAACAGGATTGAGAGAGATATTATATGTAAGTAAGATTTTGAAGTATATAGGAGGAATGAGAAGGTTGGTACTTATCTGTTTCAGGCATGCCAAGTTTCGAGGACGAAACTTTTGTAAGGGGGGTAGAACTGTAACACCCCAATTTTTATTAATCCCGAATTTATATTCAAATCCTAGATCTAAGAGATTATACGAGATTAAGTACGGTGATTATTAGATAAATCTTTTGTAAAATGATTTTTCTTTGATTTATATTTTGTGAGAAAATTTTTAGGTAAAAATAAAATTTGATAAGTATATATTTTTGTGTATGAAATTGTTGGTACACCTATATGTAGATACATGCCTATAATGAATGTATACAATACATCAACTTGTAATTATATTTTTTCTCCATGTATACTACCCCACTAAAGACACAAAAAAAAAAAAAATCCTAAATGGTTAGGTGGCATGAATTTAG
Organism: Agave tequilana; assembly: GCA_038442645.1. Classification (NCBI taxonomy): domain Eukaryota; kingdom Viridiplantae; phylum Streptophyta; class Magnoliopsida; order Asparagales; family Asparagaceae; genus Agave; species Agave tequilana. The sequence goes on from JAVJIF010022151.1 coordinate 28,332, forward strand.
GCAACTTAGGGATGAGAGAGAGGCCAAGTGGCACATATGGCAAGTATAATAAATTTAGATAATTGTTTATAATAGGAAAGTGAGAGAAATAAACTTATTTTTCTCCCCCAAAATCTCTCTCTCTTTCTCTCTCTCCCTCACGCAAGTTTTCCCCCAAATCTCTCTCCTCTCTCTCTCTCTCTCTCTCTCTCTCTCTCTCGCGCGGGTGGCCAAAGCCAGGCGGGCCGCGGCCAGGGCGCGCGGCCAGGCGCGCGGCCAGGGCGCGGCCAGCCGCGGCCACGCGCGACCGGAGGCGCGGCAGCGGCGGCCGGTTAGGGCGGCCGGGTCGGAAGTCGGTGAGTGGGTTTCTCCTTATTCATTCCTCAATTTTTCCCTTTTTGAAAAAGCCCTAGATCTGAATCTATTGTTTGAAAAAAAAAAAAAAATTTCTCCCTTGAGTATTCATGCAATTGTTCCTTGTTATTTTATGACTCCTAATGCATGTAGTGATCTAAAATTGATGTTGGATTTGTGGAGTTGATCCAATTGTAGGTAATTGAGGGTAGGGAGGTTACATGATAGTGTATGTCATGTGGTGATGGGGTTCATAAATTTTCGGATTTGGGTGTAAATCTCAACCCTTGAACTCTTAATCCCACATTTCAAGTTGATGGTGTTGAGACTTTCATTGAAAGCTTGAGAGGCTAATGTTTGAGAAATTTTGTTCTTCCTAAGTTGGAATAAAATGCTTCACACAAATTTTTGGTCCAATGCGCGATGAACTTACTAGGTGTTGAAATCCTTGTAGAGAACTTCCCTTTTTTATTATGTGAACCTCTTGTAATGTCATGCAACCTAGCCTTTTGACGAAACTATAAATCATATATGAAAGCATTATGTTCAAAGAAGGGTCATGGTTTGAGTTAGTTTAAATTTTATCAAGACGTATACTCTCTTGTAATTTGTATAGGAGTCTATTTCGGAAATCGATCGGAGGTTGGTATGGGTATCATTAAGTAAATGAGGTTAAGCCTAAAATTTGGGTGACATCATATCAAAAGTCCTAATAACGATTAATGTATTAGTAGAAGACAAGATTAATCCAAGCGTGGAATTAGTATCATATTAGTGGATCGTTACAAATAGGGGAGGTCAAGTTATAGATCACTCCTAACCATTAGTGTAGATGGAGAATCTTGAAGCTTTTTACACTTGTGAGTGTTAAATCTCTTGCCACTCCTACATAATAAATGCACAAGCAAATCAAAATTTGATCTTGATCATGTTAGTGAGATAGAAAGAAAATTTTTACGACATAAGTTAAATCATGAAATTAGAGGTGACTTAAAGAGGAGTTTGTGATAAATCATGTAGTGATCGAACTATAAATGCTCTTATAAAAAATTTCTCGTGACCAAAAGTCTATACACTTAAGTTCATGACTTACTCATGATCTAATTTAGATGAGGAAATAAAAGGAAAAGTTGAGAATTTGTGTAGTTCAAAGCACTTTTATAATAATATTACAATCTGTTAAAGTCTGTCCAGATCTGAAACTAGAATCTTGGGGTTTCTTTCGCAAGGATATTTAATAAGAAATAGGTCATGTAATATACCGTTGGAAAGCTAATCGAGTCTACTTTCCAACCGCGCTTACGGTGTCTTAATCAAATGTCTGTGCTGGAATTATCACTGGAACATGATAACTTGTCGAAAGTGCAAAGTTGCAGAATTTTTAGATGTCTAAATAATTTTCTGTTTATTTCAGCTTTTCGTGCAACTTAAGTGGTGTCTACTCTAGATAGCAGACTGTTCTTATCTGGCTCGTAAAAATATAAGGTACCAATAAATTCGTGTGCAGTTTAGTGCCAAGTGGAATGAGATCCGTATTTTACTATGCATATGATAATTTCTTAGAGATTCCGACACTGGGTTAAAAGTGAAAGATTTGTTACTGTTAAGAAGGTTCACATTCCTACCTTCAGTTTAAATAAGATATTGTCTATATTCTCATTGCAAAGAAGGTATAGACTGCTCAAGTCATTAACTTTCCTAAGTTCATCTGATATTGTTTAAAAGTTGTTTAACATAGAGGGTGATATGTTAGTAGATGCCCCTATAACATCGTCATAGTCAACTAAGAATTTTATGAGAATGATTTGTTTTGTATAGTATACCTAATATGAATAGTTGGATAGAGCATGAATGGAAATAGATGTTATTACTTAAGTGCTGACCTATTGGAGCACTTATAATTGATAAGCATGTTAAGAATCCGAACTTGAGAATTGTGTGAATATGATTTTGTATGATATTGTGTATGTTAAATGTAGGAAGGGGCCAGCGGGAGCTGGTAGGTGTGAAGACGGGGTATGATATTATGTGTGTTAAATGTAGGAAGGGGCCAGCGGGAGCTGGTAGGTGTGAAGACAGGGTATGATATTATGTGTGTTAAATGTAGGAAGGAGCCAGCGGGAGCTGGTAGGTGTGAAGACGGGGTATGATATTATGTGTGTTAAATGTAGGAAGGGGCCAGCGGGAGCTGGTAGGTGTGAAGACGGGGTATGATATTATGTGTGTTAAATGTAGGAAGGGGCCAGCGGGAGCTGGTAGGTGTGAAGACGGGTATGATATTATGTGTGTTAAATGTAGGAAGGGGCCAGCGGGAGCTGGAAGGTGTGAAGACGGGGTATGATATTATGTGTGTTAAATGTAGGAAGGGCCAGCGGGAGCTGGTAGGCGTGAAGACGGGGTATGAGATGGGTCGTGTGTTATGAAATAAGATGTGCTTATTCAAATTGAACAGTGTTCTATGCTTGTCCTTATGCATGACTGTGAAGCTCTGCTTTATTATAAGAGATAATGAAATATTATATGATGGGTGAAAGTGCAAGGGTTAATCCATGCAGTACTTGAACGGTGATATGATATACATGTAATTGAATCCTTACAAATGATTGAAAATGAATGGTTATGTGTGATACAAATGTGTATGTGTGTGTATGTGACACTGGGGGTATGAGGGTTGTGTCATCGTATATGACATGAAACCATCAGAATACAAGTTCAGCTGATTGAAATGAATACCATATATTGGGTGTCAGTGTGCATGTGAATCCGTGCATTACTTGAAGTGGGATGCGTTATTGTATTATGAGAAATATGATATGATTATATGTTATATAACTATGGCTTGTGACGTTAGTGTTATCGAATGCATAAACTAAGTTTAGGGTATAACTCTTGGGGTTGGTGTATTATTGCATGGAATACAAGGCACGTGAGTAATACACACTATGTTCACATAAGACGAGAGAGTGTATTTATGTAACTCCTAGACCTTATCACACGTAAAGATGAAAATCCAAGAAAGCAATTGGGGAGTACAATCATAAGAGTCTGATCGTCCTCAGAAATTGTAGAGGCTGAGGCCTTGATTTATTAAACTATCGGATGCCTCCGATTCTTGTCTTCTTACTGTTTCAGATTCCTTTTATTGCGTGTATATTCATACTCTTGTTGAGATATTATCTTTTCTTGATTATTCCTACCTCACTCACTGAGCTGTCGAGCTCACCCTCCCACAGACTGATATATTGCAGGTTGCTTGGAGGCAGGGGTCAGGGTTATGCTGCGTAGGGTTCGTTCTGAGTCAATTCAACTCTTGTATTTTGGGACATTTGTGTTTGAGGAAGATATATGTGGGTCATGGGAAACATGATTAATCTTGTATATACATATGTAGAGAACCTTGTAGTAGTTTCATTTCAAGTTGACATTTGAGATATTTTTATTGGGTTGTAACAATAAGAAGTGTATTATCCATATGATGCCCATGAGAAGTTGAAAGTTATAAATTCTGAGAGCCTATGGATGGCTAGAAAGAAACTCTAGAGTTTATGTTATTTTTGTTTCTCCATAAGTAGGCGATGTCAAGCCGAAATACTTTCATGATTGTGTGGATGATTTTGAATAAAGTTATGTGGTTGGAATGAGAATAAGTAGGCTGATGTTAGCCGAAATATATCATATCTGTATTGGATATTGGATCCGACCAGTATATACAAAGGAGGTGCTGCTGAAATTTTTAAGAAATAAAAGAAATAATGTGATTAATCGGTTTTGTAAGGGAAGGTTATGTAAATTGAGGATTTGTTAAACTGGGACCGTTACAGGGTCTCACTCTAGAGGGCACTTGAAGCAGACAAATAAAATAATCAACGCATCAAAATAAAATAATGCAGCAAATCAAATGAATACAAAAATTTACCTAAACAGCACAAAAAAGAAAAACTACGAGTTGAGTTTGGAGCTTAGAGGATGCTTCACTGTGTCGAAATCAGCAAAAACAAGTACAAGGCACACGAAACACCCGATTACGTCAACTTGTGTCATACACAGCTCAGACACACACACACCCCTTCTACAAACTCAACACTAGATCCCTCCTCAAGTGAGAAAGAGACACTCTAATTCACTCAAATATTATCTATCTCTCAAATCAATTTGCTTGTCGTGACTTACTTCTTGCTTTGCTTTTGGTTGCTTGTCTAAAACAAGAAGCATGCCTATTTATATGCTTGAGTGAACCTTTTAAGTCCTTCTTTAGTGTTCTCACTTTCATACATGCATGGGAATTCTTGAAAATTCACAAAATTAGTCAACAATCAAAACCCTCTGAAATTTTCTACATAGACTCATGCACTCAGAATTTAAATAAATAAGATACTTTGGCTGCGCATAACTTCTTCAATAGTGTTTTGATTTAAGTGATTCAAAACTTGACCTGCAGTTAGAATGATTCTTCTCTACAATTTTTGTATTGAAGATCGAGCCAAATAAAGACTGCATCATGCTCGAAACATTCATACAAAACTTAATCCTTTCACAGAAAATTATAGGCTGAAATTTTGACCACATATTTGACTGAGCTCAAATCTTCTTGAATCAACCCGAACTAGTCAGAATATCGAGCCAACCATTAACAATCTTCACCTTAGCCAGATAACCAACGCCACTTGATATCCATGAGCAAACAACTCCTACACCTTGATGATCACCTCACATCCATCACCTCTATTGGCTAGGTGTACCTTATCAATTAACAAGTATTCAGATTTAGCAAGTTCAAGCAGTGCTTGAACTTCTCCATCATAATTGGTTTAGTGAGAAAGTCAGATGCATTCTCGTCTGTGTGAACTTTTTCACCCTCGATTTCTCCCTTGTTGAACCAATCTCGAATCCGATGATGTCGTACTTCAAAGTGTTTTGTCATTGCATGAAAAACCTGATTCTTCACAAGACATATAGTAGTTTTTAACTGTCTTATTTAACCTTCACCAAATCTTGCTTCAAACCCATTTCATTTACTAAAATTTTGAGCCAAATAAACTCTCTTTGATGCTTCCGTCTAAGCCATATATTCAGCTTTCATAATTTAATTGGACACCAGTTGGCATTACAGTGCCAGATGTGAGCTCATCAAGTAACAATATAATGGCATATATAACTTCAGCACAATCTTTGCTTATTCCAAAAAAAATGCCACCAAACTACAGCAAGGTAGCTTCTAAGCATAGATGATTCAGTGACCTTGAACGATCATTGTGTACCAGATTGAAGTCAGCCTTCAACAAGTTTAAAGCCAGAGAAGCAATTTAAAGCACAATATATATCTCAAGTACAAAACTTTAAGATTTCAATGACACCATCATCTTTATTTTACAGACTCACAGCTGAGAAATATTCACCAAGCCGATTAAAAAATATATATTCAAGAGAGTCAGAATGTTATAATTAACAGCACAACAGATAGACATCCTCTATGGGAAAAAAAATGTCAAAATTAAACAACTGGTGGAAATATTAGGGGGCATGTTTCTTTTAATATCCAAGAATCTCCTGCCTGCGGATATCATAATTGAGGGTTAACAATGAAAACGAATTAAATGAATGTCCTTGGCTTGCAACAAACACAGCTTGACATCTTCAAACCATGAACAGAGGCAAATATAGTTACAGGAGATGGGACTTCTTCTTCTTCTACTTCTTCTTCTTCTTCTTCTTTTTTATTTTCCGTTTTTTGTTTTCCGGGGTTAAAATGCAAGCCGAGCAAACTCACCAGCTAGTTGTGAAGCCATGACTGGATTGGATGAGACGATGTCTGAAAACAAAGGCTGAATAAATGAATGATTTTCTACCGTCCCGTTTTTGCTCTTTTCATTCCACTGTTACCAAATGGGGAAACACTGCCACTAGGATGTGGGCTATCTTCTCTTAGACCTGAATTTAACATAGCCAGTTCTCGAAGCTGTTGCCTCTTGTAAAGATCCTGGGATTCATCCTGTAGAAGCAAAGATTTTTCATTTAACATGGTAGAATTCAAGTATAATATTCACATCTCCATGCCGTTAATGGGAAAGAAAATGAGTATAAATTAATAAACCAGTTGTGCAAAAAAATACCTTTTTTAAAATAGAAGTGGCGCAAAAAGAGTAACCTAACCGTATCAGGAAAATTACCAGGGCTATGTCACATAAACATCATATTTGTAGAACTCACTACATTGTTCCCTTTTATTTGTTTCTTATTCGTTTCTCTTTTATTTTCCTCCTTTTTTTGTCTCTCTTAATTTTTTTTCTTTTTTTTTACATGGAAGAGCATGGTAAGTAAGAAACTAAATAGAGATCTTTCTTCAATTTGAACAATATGCTAACTGTACTCATGCAAACAATCATCAACATCAACATCAACATCATTTAAGTTTTTTCCCATCAAAATGAGGTGGGGAAATGGGGTGCCACTCCAAATTGAGAGGGCTCCATGAAAGTGTTCACTTGATTCAACCCTCTGAAGTAGTGACTAATGAAACTATGGACAAGAGGAAGGCAAGCCATAAAACCGGGGAGACAGAAATACCTGATTGTCATGCAATTTAAGCTCAAGCAACCAAGCAGCAACATCCAATATACTTCGTGAAACAAAAACAGTCAAGAAGAAATGAGGGTGAGAAATTTATAATATGTAATCATTGTATTCATTGAGGCATGCTACAACTTACCAGCAAAATAGCCAGAAATAATACACATTACCATTTATACAATATAATATGAATTAGTAGAAAGATCTATTCTCTAATATTGCACCTTTGGAGTGCACATTGGAAGAGCTAGAGTCCCCTTTTACCTTGTCTGATATTAAAGAGGCCGTGTTTAGTCTTGGTAGTGAGACAACACCCCAGCATGACGGGTTTCCCATCTTCTTCCAACATTTTTCAGTTGTGCTCAAAGAGGTTTCATCACCTTATATGATAACTTCAATTGGGGAAGAGATCTCTGTCAACTCAGTTACACCTTGATAGCTCTCATCCCTAAGTTATGCCTCTAAAGTGGGGAACTTAGGCTTATCGATCTTCTCAACAACTCGTACAAAATCATATCTAAAAGCCTTGCTAATTGTCTCCGACAAAAGATCCAAACTTCTTGTTGATGAAAGTTCGATCCGCTCTTGTTAAAAATCAGACATCCTTGAGAGTGCTGCTTGTGCTAAAGAGATACTAGCCAACATGTCATTCTCCTTGCTCTGGGACCTTCCTTAAACTAAATTTCAAGGATGCCTTTAGCACTCTCAACTAGGCTTATTTTTAAACACCCCAAGCAAGAGATTTTAGTCCATATCGGATTAGTTGGATCTCCTGTACTCTTCATTCCAGCACCTCTTTGCTTCTTGTTAGTGGAGTGCCAGGTCTTCACCACCGTGACCCATTATAATATTACTTTATCCTCACCATTGAAAGCTTCGGCAATATTCTTGATCGACCCAGCCTCGAAGGTTTGTGGGTGGGTTGGCAATTTTCCATGGCCCAATAATCTGGTAATTTATATATGCCGGTGTCACCTTAATCCTTCGCCCAAGAGATGGAAGAAATATTGTTAATATCAAGCTCATCTTACTTTGAAGCCAAGTTCTGCCTGAAAATAAACCACTGTAAATCATTGCTTTTAACCTTGATGAACTTTCGAGCAAACTTTTGGATGTCAACTTGGCGCCTTCACTCTCTCTTATTTGGGCATTCCACTTAACGTGACTATTCTCAGTCATGTTGATTGGAAACCCATGACTGACCGTATTCATAGACTTGCTCTTCGGAAGGGCTCAATTCTTATCGCGTGCGGAGCATTTAGTTCTTGTTAGTTCCATATTAATGGTGCCCCACTATAGTGATGTATTTATATCATCTTCCTAAATGGGGCATTGAACAAATTGATAGGATTTAGCAAGTCTTATTTTGGATAGGTACAAAGGAAACTAGTGGGCTATGCCTTGTCAATTGGAAGTGATTGTGCTTAAGGAAAGCTCAAGGTGGTCTTGGAATTATATATCTCCGATACTAAAGTATTGCTCTCTTAGCAACATGGTGGTGGCTCCTCTCGAAAGTAACGCTCTATGGGTTGTTCTTATTAAGCATTACTAATATAATCGTAATGGAGTGAATGGTGCGACCGCTCCTCTTCTTGGCTACGTTTACCCGCGTGTGTGTGCGCATGCGCGCGTGCGCGTTCTATCTCCTTCCTGGGCATTAAGATCAATGTTGGTGATGGTCATTGAATGTGCTTTCAGACTGATAATGGATAGGTTGGGCAGGTTCATAGTAGAGCTCATACATCATTTTGGGTCAAGTGGTTACATTTCTACCAGAAGAGAGAGTGCTCTCTATTCATTCATTTCCACAAATGAATGGGTCTCCTAACACCTCTTAACAAATTTATTATATAATGTACTACTAATTGTCTTCATGATGCAGAAAAACCTGTTTCCTGATGTAAACTAACAGTTAAAGATTGGACCGAAGATAATTTAGTACAGGTCAATCAAAGATTTCAAACTTTCACAAGCCTACGAGATAAGTAGGATACTGTAGTTTCTCCACAACCTATATTTAACTAGTGTCAAGGTAAACAAGCAAACAGTTTTGAATTACAAATGATAACAAAAAAAAAAAAGTTTAATGTCTATGAGGTGACAGTTCTAATTGGGGGAGGAAACCCTTGGTGAAAAAAGATACTCAGGGCCAAGGGCCATTATCAGCAATTGAAAACACATCGCCAGGGCCCAGGCATTCTACGAATTCATCACTAAAAGGGGAAAGTATCACCGGTATTTGAGAAAACTGAAGTATATTTAAATCTAACCAATCCCAATACAATGCTTGGACTCAGTTGTGTTTAACAATCGCACTTCATCATATGAGTTCTGTAATCGCACTTGTACATTTAAATGCAAAGGCACAGATATCTTGGGAGTGCAAATAAATCACTATTTGATTCCTAAAGATTTAAGAGAAATAAATTTCTTGTTAACTGAAAAATGACTTCGGGGGAGATGGTTCCTTGCTTGTTATCAAGTATCAGCGTATAATTAACTAATGACGTTCCAGACCCTCTCTCAACTCCTTTAGAGATTGGCGTCAAGCATGTGACACAAAGATCCATTAACTTTTATGTGTATTAGGTTAATAGTCACGAAACCCAAGATGACCCAAATGGGGACACCCGCAAATGGAGTATTCGGTCCAATCTTATTTAATCATATATCCATCTTTTTTCTTTTTCTTTTTTTAAATTTGGGATTAAAGTCCCCTTTTGCTTTTGTATCTCTTCGTCCTTCTTCACATGAGTGCCATCATCATTTTGTGGATTGTCTCGATTAATTGTAGCACTCACCAAGGCATAGAGTTATTTCCTTGCTTACAACATAATGAAGCTTGAAATTATAGCAAGGACCACCAAACAAAAGTTGCATCCTAGCTTGTACTTGTTGTGACGAAAATTGATATCTACGGTACCAATTGTTACTCGCAGGATCGACGTTTGCGAAACTTGGCAAGATGATCAGTACTTACGAAAGAAAACTATTATAAAGCAAACTAGCAATACCTAGATAAAAGAGTAATAAGAAAGAACACGAGAATTTAACGTGGTTCGGCCCAATCTTGGCCTACGTCCACGGGTAGAGAACTTGAGAGAGCTTTATAAATAACTTGACAAATAGATCTAACCTTCCTCTTGATGCAACAAGAGTATTCACCTTTCTCCTTAATCTAAACTTAGATTGTAAGAGTATTACCTTATCTCTATGCACCTTCACCTTGCTCCTCTCTTTGCTTGGTTACTTTTGATCTCATTGGTGTTCTCCACGTTTTTCTCCTTGAAATCAGTTTGATTAAGGCAATTACAATGCTGGGTTACAACCTTTATATATAGAATTTTACAATACAACTCCTATTTGGACTATGAGATAATCTTGGCCTTTGGATGGCTGAAAAATCTTAATCAATCCTATTGAGAGTTGATCTCCTTGACTTAGAAAGATTCTAGCCCCTTTAATCTTTAGAAACAAACCTTCATTGAATAGGAATTTAATCCAATTCGTATCCAACAGAATAAGAAAACATGCGCCTGAAAAGAAAACTGATTTTACTTTAGAAACACCGTGTATAGTAGACTAATCCTTAAGGCTAGTCGATTAAAACCTCCAACTAGTCGACTAATAACTTTAATTAGTCGACTAGTGTAAAACTATTTCCTCTCTGTATCATGCCCAGTCGACTAGTATTATGTATTAGTCGACTAATCAATTGACTAGTCGACTAATCTGCACCAAACCTGGATTTGTTTCTTTCCGCTTCATGTCATCGTCTTCTCCAACTTATTTGAATCTTCTTGGACCATCATCTCCTCTTGAAAACAACCCAAAATCCTAACAATCTCCACCTTGACTTGCTTTTCAAGCCTTTAGTAAAACAACTTGAGATTTGGATTAATACCTTGGTTTTTTTCTTGGTTGAAACATTGTCATGAAGCTTTTAACTCTTGCCCCCTCTCCCGGGGGCCTTTGGCTAATTTACCGCCATGGCTGGGGCCATCTCGGGCCTTGCCCAAATGCACCCTTTCTCCTTCCCACAAAACTTGACCCGGTTCACGTCTCGTTGCAATCTTCCTTGAAGCTCCACCTCGCAATGAACTCCCTTCCAAGGTTATCCTTGAAACTCCACCTCGAACTGAATTTCCTTCCTTCAGCTTATATGACTCTTCACACTTCTCTCCTTTCAGGATTACCTTATCTCCTTGGCTAATAGTGACGATGCCTTGTTGTACTTGGATCCAGTATCCTTCTTCATCGAGCACCCTTATGGATATTAGATTATAGCGTACCTCTAGGACATACCATACCGTCTCTAGAGCACGCACAGTTCCATCTCTTTCTATAACCTTGACTGTCCCAGTGCCAATGTGCTCCCATGCTGAGCCATCCACCATCTTGACAATCCCTTCCTCTTTTAGAACTAAGGAGTTGAACAGTTCCTTTTGGGAACATAGATGAACCGTATTACCTGAATCAAATATCCAGCTTTTACCTTGAGAAGTGTTATTTTCGTAGGAAGCCATTAATACTTTGATGTCCTCTACACCGCTTAATGTTATGTCTGCCTCCGCAGCTTGCCCCTTCTTCTTCAATCATTTTTACCGATGCTTGCAGTCATTCTTCCAATGACTTCCTGTGACAAAAGTCATACGACGTTGACAAGCCCGGACCTTTCTTTCCTTATGTTCTTTTCCTTTCTGCCACCACCAAACTCGATCATGTCTGCTCCTCTTGATTTGACCTTTTTCTAATCTCATTAGATAAGAGAACTGACGTGACCACCTCCAAGATGAAAGCTTCCTTACCGTAGAGCATGATGGTAACAATGTGATCATGACTCTGGAAGCGAACTGAGAAGTATCAACGCCTTGTCCTCATCGTCGATCTTGACATCAACAGTTAGAAGCTTGTTGATGACCTTGTTGAAGAAGTTTAGATACTCCAACACCGTTGTCCCTTCATTCATGTGTAGCCCATATAGTTGTTTCTTGAGATACAACTTGTTGGAGAGGCTTTTCGTCATATACAACGTTTCTAACTTTGTCCACAGTCCTGTAACCGTTTCTTCACCTATCGCGTTGGACATCACCTCGTCTGCGAGACATAGTTGGATCGTACTTGTCGTCTTTAGATTCATCTTCTTTCAATCCTCGTTTGACATACCTGCAGGTTTTGCTAACTTACCCTGCAAGGTCTTGTGAAGACCTTGTTGCACCAGCAACGTCTTCACTCTCTTTTACCATAAACCGAAATTTCCTTTACCATTGAACTTCTCGACCTTGAACTTTGTTGTAGAACTTCCTATCTTCGACATATCGCCCTTCATCAACCTTTAGCTCTGATACCAATTATTGTGACACGAAATTGATATTCTATGATACCAATTGTTACTCCCAGAATCGACGTTTGAAAACTTGGCAATATGATCAGTACTTGCAAAAGAAAACTACTGTAAAGCAAACAAGCAATACCTAGACAAAAGAGTAATAAGAAAGAACACGAGGATTTAACGTGGTTCGGCCCAAACTTGGCCTACGTCCACGAGAAGAGAATTTGAGAGAGCTTTATTAATAACTTGGTACAAAGAGATTTAACTTTTCTCTTGATACAACAAGAGTATTCACCTTCCTTCTTAATCTAGACTTAGATTACAAGAGTATTACCTTTATCTCTATGCACCTTCATCTTGCTCCTTTCTTTGCTTGGCTTCCTTCAAATCTCCTTGGTGTTCTCCAAGTTTTTCTCCTTGAGATCGCTTGATTGAAGCAATTACAATGCTGAGTTACAATCTTTATTTATAGAATTTTACAATACAACTCCTATTTGGACTATGAGATGATCTTGGCCTTTGATGAAGAATCTTAATCAATCCTATTGGGAGTTGATCTCCTTGGTCTAGAAGGATTCTAGACCCTTTAATCTTTAGAAACAAACCTTCATTGGATAGGAATTTAATCCAATTCGTATCCCACCAGAATACAAAAACCTGCGCCTGAAAAGGAAACTGAATCTGCTTCAGAAACATCGTGTATAGTCGACTAGTCCTTAAAGCTAGTCGACTAATACCTTCAATTAGTCGACTAATTACTTTAATTAGTCGACTAGTGTAAAATTGTTTCCTCTCCGTATCCTACCTAGTCGATTATATATAATCGACTAATCAACTGACTAGTCGACTAATCTGTACCAAACCTGAATTTGTTTCTTACTGCTTCAAGTCATCATCTTCTCCAACTTATTTGAATCTTCTTGGACCATCATCTCCTCTTAAAAACAAGGCAAAATCCTAACAGTACTACAATGCCCACTCCATGCTTGTACTTAGCCCAATAATCTTTACCATGTGCTCTAATACCATTTGTAGATTCAAAGGCTTATTATTAACTTTAATGGATACTAGGCTAATAGTCATAAAAATCTAATGACCTAAAAGGGGAACCCCTAACGGAGTATTAGGTCAAATCATATTTAATTATCTATACAATTTCTTTTCTTTTATAATATGGGGGTAAAGTCTCCCTTTGCCTCTATATCTCTCTTGTCCCTCTTAACATGAGGTTCTTGTGAGCCGGATTCGAGTCACAACCTCAAGAAAACCATGTCCAAAGGCTATGCAACCTAGAAGGCTAGTTGATCAGAACAAAGGCTATAAAACCTAGCAGGCCAACAGGTCAGAAGAAAACCTACAGAAGAATCAAATACATGAATAGCAGTCTACATGCTTTGATACCATTCATGACTTACAAGCTTCCAACAGATGTTATTCTTTCAATATGATTTTGATGCGATTCTAAAAAAATTGATGGTGTCGATGTCCAATTTTCAAACGCTTCTATCAGTCGGCATAGAATAATGATGTAAGTTGTAACTAGCATAAATGATATAAAACAGTAGTGTTCTGAGAAATACATACCACTGGTTTAAGAAGCTCTTCTATAATTTCTTGTGCTTGTCTCAACCTTGTATCAACAATATTGGCAGGTAACTCAGCCTCAATCAAAATATGCAGTGGGTCATTCAAATGCTCATAGCCTGGTCTTCCCCTAAGTTTTTCCTCCTTCAATGTGTGTAAAGTACATATAAACAATTTTAATACAAGTGATGTAATAAATAAATAAATAAATGATGTTAAAAGAATAGCCATTGACCAGATAGATTCTCCACTCCATTAATCATATTAATAAATGTAGAAAAAATGCATCTGCTACATTGTGTGGTTCAACTCACATGAAAATGAAATAGAAACAACAAAATATGAGAGACTACGTGTACTCATATTTTCTTAACATTTTATGCACCCACACCCCCCCCCCCCCCCCCCCACGTTTAGCGAGTAACAAGTTATAAGTTGAAATATAATAATTATGCTGGAACTATACTCCAAAGAGAAAATTTGACGACACCAGAAAGAAAATCCATGACATTTATTCAAGTCCCTATTCAAATGCATTTACAATATAGGATCTTATTTCACAAGGGGGGGAACACAATAATTTGATAGAACTTTCTGTTCTTTTTTTCTTCCTTTCTTTGATTTGGGTCAAAATGTTTCTTTCAAGGCAATAAGCATGACACCATAAGCATCTTCTTGAGATTATATTGGATGTTTAATTCAGCCTACAATCTTTCGAAGAGGCAATTTATGATTTACATGTAAGAGAAACAATCCTTTTGTAAATTACATGCATGAGAGACGAGAAAGCTTCTTTCAAAAAATTTGAGGAATTCTCAACTGTGCCTAAATTCAGGCGTTCTATTAATTGAGTAATAAATGTACCCCTTTTCTTATTAGACACTTCATTACTGGCCTTGTCTCTGAAATAATCCAACTTGCATCTGTTAAATAAGTTCACATAACAAATACAGTTGTATCTTGAGATTAATATGAGATATCATCAGTAGGTGATGGACTGACAGTTGATGTTTAGGAACTTAACCTTTCCCTTAATTTTATATTAGAAACATAGCATAATGATTAAAAAGAATTTAGGAACTTTTGGGCATTTTGTGAGCAGTTATAGTTGGTTGTCTGGATGAGGGGGTGTGTGTGTTGGGGGGGTGGGGGTGGGGGGGGGGGGGGGGGGGGGGGGGGGGGCACCGAAAGCTGCCTCTTCACTCTACCCATAAATGAGATGGCATCACTACTAATATTAGGGCTTCATGGAAACTCTTATTAGATATAATTAAGTAATTGTATTATGTTTCTAGTAGTATTCAGAGTCGTATTATGTTTCTAGTAGTATTCAGAGTCGTATTATATTCCTAGTAGCATTTAAGGTCTTGATAGTAATCCGAGGAGGATTTGTTCTAGTTGAGTCTGTATAAGAAGAGAAGTGATTGTATCCTCTCTTAAAACAGTGAATTGCCTTCGGAATTCTATTAAGTAACCACTACTACAATAGATTCACAGTTACTATCATAAAGATTTAATTCAGCTAATCTCTGGAATTAATTGTTATTATTTAAGATGGTATCACAACTGATAATAGACCTTCTTGGTAAAACTACAACAACTCCATGGTTACCTTATCATAAAGATTTACCAGAACTGAATTCTTTAAGAGAACTCTTGAGGAACTCTGACCCCTCAGGGTGCCATATGGCTTCAAAGTTACTCTGCCCCGAAAGTTCGAGCTGATAGGTTTACGTTCAACTTCAAATGTATGTCCTCACTTTTAACTTACATATCCGATGTGGGACTATTTCAATCACATTGAATTCTCAACATCTTAGCCATCATGGGTAATCACACACTGACTATAGCAAGGATGACCGTCGAACATGCTTCCTGTCATATTCGCCTTTGACTGTGAGCAAACCCATCTTGGATCTGAATCCTTCCTTGATGAATTCATACTTCCGTTGGATGACAACCCTGAGTTAGGTCAGAATCCTTAAGGGCCTCACATCAAATTCAATACTCACCCTTGGAAAATAACCTTGACTCTGATAATAACAGAACTTTAAAGCCCCCAGCAAAGTCAACTAGTGAGAACCCATATAGGCTGAACCCCGATCTGAGAACATGGTACAATTGCAACCAAGTGTAAAAACGCCCCAGGATTCAAATCACAGTATAAATATCTATATTGTCCTTTTCACACCTTGTCTTCCACATGAAACATATGTTGCCTTCCAGATGAGGTAGCTTGTTGGATGTTATAACTGGTGCATAGTGTTCCACCTTCCATCAGCTTAAGCTTTTCAGAAAATACGCAGCCAACAGAGAATGTGCCAGGAAAGCTCAATAGAATTACCCAGAAATTGAGCAAATTTGGGGAAATATGTAGTGCATATTTTGTTGCCCAATCTTCAGTTTAATGGTGCTTCTATACCAAGATCTAAAACAACCATATTGAGGAAACGTCTCGTTGACCAGAATATTGGTCAGTAAAAAGCCCAAATCTGTGTAGTATATGTGAAGAATGTTGGATAAACCATCTGAATAATCATGGATGTAAATAATGACGAGAGAATTCAAATTTCCCAATATAGTCATGTAGTAGGTTAATTAACATCGTTTTGAACCAGATAAATTATTATGTTCACCAGCCACTCGCAAAATGCAAATCTAATATAAGAAACTTCTAATATATACCCATCAACAGCCTGAGTTCTAGGTGATACTATTGTCCTAGTTCGATACAAATGCAGTTTATACTTTATAGGATCTATATACAACCAGTTCAACATCAATTTATCAGACAGAGCACTAATCTTTTTTACATAGAGCCTTTAGTAAACTCCTAAACTAGGATACCACGTACCAAAACCATACAGAACTGACGCAAGGGAAGATAAATTTCCAACAATCTAAAACACTTAGAGAAGGAAAAACTAAAGAAGCATGGTTGTTCAAACAGAAGGCACATAATGAATATGCAGTTATCAGATAGTCTAGATTGTGTTTAAAGCTCCTTTTCATATATCTTAAATTTAGAATACTAATCTACATGTCCAAGATGCATCAGCCACTAATAGCTGCTGTGATGTTGCCATATTCTAAAGACTAAGATATCAAAAGATGCTTGAATATTAGGCTTGTTCAAAGTGATTGTTAATTTGCATAAGTTGGAAAGTTATTGCTATAATAGCATAGGAGACAAAAGTACAGACGTACCCCCTTTTTTATTATATTCTAGAATTTCCAGGTAACCGGATCACCGTGTCCTTATCATATTGTTGTATCCATATCCTAGCAACATAGAGAAAACTTCGTATTAACTTCAGAATGACTTCTGAGATGCATTGGGAGAACATTAACTTAGACCAGGCTAATTAGCATCCTCAAAGTAATGGACATAACCTAGAACAACAATAATGTGTGTATGAGGCACAGGCACGTGTGAGAGCACCAAGATGAAAGAAAGAGAGACACCGACAAAAAAGGGTCCTTGCTTAAAGCAAGTCCATTATCATGATCATCACTTATTCAATAATAGATTGTCTTATATTCAAACCCATATTTCGTGCAGACATAAGTTATAGTTACCTTGCCCGGATCTCTAATCGAACCTTTCCCTCTGATGTAAACACGAGAGCCTGTTGATGCTTCAACACGTTTCAGAGAATTACCCCTGGGTCCAAGAAGGCGACCAACAAAGTTGAACTGGATCCACATAAACAAGTTAGTAATAGAACAGGGAACTAAAATATGTTAAAACAAATATTGGAGAGAATTTAGTATAGCATTGAATCAAGATTGTTCAGAAGCATTTCAATGGTGTAGAAATGAATGGATCCACAATTTAATAGATATGCTAATTTGTTATTTTCCTATGAACTGAGAAAACCTTCTCAGTCTAGAGGATTCACTGATAATTCAGATTCATATTTTCTAAAACTAGTACTTCATGTGTAAAAATTTTCTTTCATTTGTTTTCTTCTTTTGGTAAAATTATACTGAAAATACTGCTATAAAGATCAACTGTTTTTGCGAGTTAGTCATAAACATCGTTTCCTTATGAAGAATAATCTTGTTAAAACAAATTGGTCAGATACATGGAATCTCTTTGCCGTGTTCTCTATTAACAACTTGAGATTGTTGGCCATCTGTTCAATTTTTATTGTCCTTTTGGTTTTCTCTAAGAAGTATGTTTAAAGATACAGGTTTTCCAACTTCTGTTAAGTCTTTGTGATCGTTCAAGCGAGTTGAGAGAGCAAAAAGGGGAACTAGATGTGTTTGATTTTTTTTTTTTCCTATTTATTCCTTTGCATTTGTATGTTTTGTATAAAGAAACAGTAGGACTTCTAGGTCCAAGGCTGGGAGTGTAGTCAATTTACCCTTCAGACTCCCTTCTCGGATAAAAGAATAGGTCTAATATTCCCATAGATAAGAAAAGAATGTTGTTATATAAAAATTTCTTATGGAATAACCACTCTGATACCATGTAGGCTGAGGGAGGAGGTCTGTCAGCAACAATAGTCAAGACAGTGGATGGACCATTGCTATTTGAGATCAAGATGAAAATTTCTGGAAAGAGACTTGGAAACAGAAGAATATCAATATAGTAAGTCAGGAATTTAAGGAATTTACAGGGTAGATTGTCTAGACTTTTGTATTATGTTATGGGAAGCATAATAAGGATGACTGAGTAGAGGCATGAGAAAACTGTTAGGGAAATTTCGTTGTGAATGATGTAATTTTGGATAAAAGTAATGAAGATTACTGGTCTGCTTAGATTGTTCTTTCTTTATTTGGTTTTGTCTAAAAGAGCATTGAGGGACATACATTTGGGTAGCTATCCACTGGAATATCCAATCTCAGGATCTTCTTGACGAAGTATGAACTTGGGCTTGCTGGTGCTCCTTGCCAATCCATTGTCATTCCTCGAGGAAGGCCTAACCTCTAGAACAAAAAAAGCAAAACATTTCTCAGGGCCAGTATGCTCACTGGAACGTGTAGAGAATCTAAAGCATAATATCTTTCTACAAGATTGTAGTGCGTGATAAAGCAATAAACACGAGGGAAAGACTTAACAGCCAAAGGAAATATGTTAATATCAGATGGTATAGAATACTTTGAGCAACAATCCAAAATAGATGAGATAAAGAACAAAACAAATCTTGATGAATTGACACTCGAGATAATTGCTACATCAAAGATACCTGTACTCCACAAATATGGCAAAGTAGAAGTAGCTCTATGAATAGATGAATGTAATTAATACCAATTTATTTGAATGCAATTCTTCCAAAAATATAAGATATCAATTCTATTTCTAATAGGGTGTATTTGTTTCACTATAAAAGTCCATAAGTCGCAAAGTGACAATTGCGACTTACGATTTACGGTATTTGTTTGGGCTGTAAATCGTAAAATACACTTTCATCCCAATTATAATCCACTTGCAACACAAACAGTTAATTTTGTGGTCATGCAAATCTCACTTATAACCCACTTACAGCACAAACAGTTAATTATGTGGTCATGCAAATTTGTATTGCTAATGGTTAATTGTAATTAGATTAATATTTTTATTATTAGATTAATCTTT
This sequence comes from Agave tequilana, assembly GCA_038442645.1. Classification (NCBI taxonomy): domain Eukaryota; kingdom Viridiplantae; phylum Streptophyta; class Magnoliopsida; order Asparagales; family Asparagaceae; genus Agave; species Agave tequilana. Next base: position 47,732 of record JAVJIF010022151.1, read on the forward strand.
TTAGATTATGAGAAAGTTTTTTTAATTATTAATTACATGTAATTATTAGATTAAAATTTTTATTAATAATTGAATAATTTTTAATATTAGAATCTTTTTTCTTACTAGATTAATCTTTTTTATTACTAGATTAATGTAATGTATTCCACTTAATTTTAATTCTTACTTTTTTTATAGATTAGTGATATTTAATATAAATTTAATAAGTTTTGATTATTAGATTAATCTTTTAATTATTTAATATTTAATATAAATTTTTAATTTTTACTATTTTTAATTTTTTAATTATTTATTATTTAATATATTACATTTTTAATAAATTTATTTTATTATTAATATTTTTAATTTTTAGTATTTATTGATACTTTTTAATATTTTTAAATCACCAAACAGTTAATTTTGTTGTCAACTAACTTTGCCACTTACGACTTACACATTACGACAACCAAACACCGTAAAAAACATTACACTTTTTCACTTACAAGTTACAATTTTACATTACCAATGAAATACTGTAAAACTTGCATGTAACTTACTTGCAACTGTGGAAGAGTTTACGACTTACGACTTACGACAACCAAATAAGCCCACAAGCAACAGTAAGTTAATAGCTTTTGGAAAAGTACTACAAAGATAAAATAATGAAATTGTTGTAAAATTGCCTTGTTTTCAAGAAAAAATTATGGTAAAAAAGATTCAATCAAGTTGGAGAAGAAAAAGAAGCAGAACAAAGAAAACACCTAGAATCAGATTCAAGTTTTCTTTTCAGCCATATTCAAGTTTCCTTCCTGGTAAACTCTGAAAAGAACTCAAATTCTATTCATTAAAGGATTTGTTTATAAAGAGTGAAGGGTCTAGAATTATTCTAGATCAAGAAAATCAACTCCTACAAGCATTGATCAAATTCTTCATGCATTCGACTGCCAAGATCATCTCATAATTCGAATAGGGTTTGCATTGTAAAATTATATAAATAAAAGTTGTAACCTATTATACTGCAACAAGGAAAACATAAGAAGCTAATGCAAATAGAGGTGATGGTACAAAGAGAGGTGGTACTCTTGTAATCATGAGAGATTCAAGGAGAAAGTGAATACTCTTGTGGGATCAAGAGGAAGCTTAGATCTCTTGTACCAAGTTTATTAATAAAACTCTCAAGTTCTCTCCCTATGGACGTAGGTCTGATTTGGCCGAATCACATTAAATCCTCATGTTATTTCTCTTTTATCTTGATATTACTACTTTGTTTTACTAGTTTTCTTTTGCAAGTATTACAAATTGCCACCGTTCCGTAACGTCGATCACGATCTTAGGCGCACAATAGTTGGTGTCATAACCCGATTGTTTGTGTCATTTTAACAATTGATATCAGAGCTTAAGGTTGACAATAAGGAGATATGTCAAAAATTAAAATTTCTGTGGGCAAGTTCGAGGTCGAGAAATTCAATGGCAAATCAAACTTTGATCTATAACAAAATAAGGTGAAGGCGTTGTCGGTGCAACAAGGTCTTCACCTGCATGGAAAGTCAGCAAAACCTACGACATGTTAGACGAGGGTTGAGAGGAGTTGAATCTGAAAGCGGCAAGCACGATCTAATTATGTCTCGCATATGAAGTCATGTACAATGTGATAGATAAAGAAACAGTTACGGGTCTGTGGTCAAGGTCAGAAATATTGTATATGTCAAAGAGTCTCTCTAACAAGATGTACTTGAAAAAATAACTATGAGTTACGCATGAAAGAAGGGACAAAGGTATTAAAGCATCTGAACTTCTTCAACAAAATCATCAGCGAGTTACTGGCTGTTGATGTGAAGATCGACGAGGACAAATATTTCTCAGTTCGCTTCCAGAGTCATACGATCAGATCGTAACCACCATACTCTACGGAAAGTAAACTCTCATCTTCAGGGAGGTCATGACAACTCTGTTATCAAATGAGATCAGAAAAGACCAAATCAAGATGAGTAAAAAGGTTTAGGTTTTGTGGGAGGAGGAAAGAAAAGTCCGCGTTCGTCTAAGTCATGTCACTTTTGTCACTATGAACATGAACCAAGAACTAAATTTCGTTGGGGCGTTCCCTACTGAGCGACGTGCTGCATCGGAGCCCGAGTGTAGTAAAAAGTGAGCAAGGGTTGCTAGGTCGTCGTCCAGAAATGACGCGTCACATCGGCGCCCGGATGTGGTGTCAAATGAGCAAGAGTTCCCACACTTTTATAAGCGGGTGAGGGTAAAAAAGTTAGCTCATGAACATAGAATTAGGTTAGCATCATGGAACATAGGTTCTCTTACAGGTAGATTAGCAGAGTTAGTTGAGGCTATGATTAGACGGAATGTTAGTATTTTGTGTGTGTAGGAAACTAAGTGGATAACTGAAAAAGCTAGAATTATAGAGCCTTAGGGTCATAAACATTGGTATACTGGTAAAGATAGAAATCGTAATGGGGTGGTGTGATCATAAATAAATAATTGCTTGAAGATGTAGTGGAGGTTAGGAGAAAGGGTGATAGGATTTTACTAATTAAACTTATTTTAGGTAGGGAGATTTTTAATGTTATTAGTGTCTATGCACCACAAGTAGGACTTACTGAGTCATGTAAGTGTCAATTTTGGGAGGATTTAGATGAGATTGTGCAAGGCATACCCATTAGAGAAAAGCTTTTTATAGGCGGTGACCTCAATGGGCATGTAGAAACTAGTCGTTATGGGTTTGATAGTGTATATGGAGGATTCAGTTTTGGGGAAAGAAATGAACCAGGCAATTCGATTTTAGATTTTGCTTTGTCATATGATTTGATCTTAGCGAATACTTGGTTTAGGAAGAGAGAGTCTCACTTGATCACTTTTAGAAGTGGATTAAATGCGAGCCAAATAGATTTCTTTTTAACTAGAAAAGTAGATAGAGGTTGTTGTGTGGATTATAAAATAGTACAGAGTGAGAGTGTACTAACCCAACATAGACTCTTAATTTTACGTGTCCCGATTAGAAGGAGATTTAGAAAGATTAAACATAAGTTAAATCCTAAGATTAAGTGGTGGCGGCTAAAAGAAGATAACCAAGGAGTTTTTATAGATCAAGTAGTACATGAAGAGATTAAAAGTCCAAGATGATCCCAATACAACATGGAACAAAATTGCTAGCTGTATTAAAAGAGTAGTTAAAGATGTAGGGGTGGTGCTCCACTATGTAAGGACACATCATGGTGGAATGAAGAGGTAAAAGTTGTCATTAAGATCAAACGAGACTCTTATAGAGATTTGAAGAAAAATGTGATGGAGTGAGTTTTGAGAGGTATAAGCTAGCCAAGAAGGAGGCTAAGAAAGCTATTCAGAATGAAAAAGCTAAAGTGTACAAAGAAGTGTATGAGAAGTTGAACACTAAAGAGGTTGAAAATGATATATATATATATAGAATTACTCGAATAAGGGAGAGAAAGACTAGAGACTTATGTACAATGAGGTGTGTCAAAGATGAGGATCATAAAGTTTTAGTTCGAGATGAAGAAATCAAAAAAAGATGAAGAGAGTATTTTAACAAATTGTTCAATTGTAGTTATACTCAAGACTTGGATGACCTTACTATTCAGTGCGAGGATATGAACCATAATTATATGCGCAGAATTAGCAAATCTGAAGTTAAAGAGGCCTTGAAGAGGATGAAGTCAAGAAAAACTGTTGGTCCGGATGGAATTCCTATTGAGCTATGGAGATGCTTAGGAGAGGTAGGCGTGAAATAGCTGACAAACCTCTTTAACAAGTTTGGCTAACTAAAAAGATGCTAAATGAGTGGAAGAAAAGTACCTTAGTACCTCTCTATAAGAACAAGGGTGATATCCAGAGTTGTTCAAACTATCGTGAAATAAAACTCATGTGTCACACCATGAAGCTTTGGGAAAGGGTAATTGAACACAGGTTAAGGCAGAATGTTACAATATCAGAGAACCAGTTTGGGTTCATGCCGGGGCGATCGACGATAAAGACTATTCATTTGCTTCGTCAACTTACAGAGCGATTTCGAGAGAGGAAGAGAAATTTATATATAGTCTTTATTGATTTAGAAAAAGCTTATGATAAGGTGCCAAGAGAGGTATTCTGGTGACATTGATGAAAAAAGGAGTCCCCATCAAATATATTGACATAATCAAGGATATGTACGATGGAGTGTGGCAAATGTCAGAACTTGTGGAGGCATAACAAGTGATTTTTCTATCACAATTGGATTGCATCAAAGATCTGCATTGAGTCCATTCTTATATGTCATCGTGATGGATGAGATTACTAGAGCTATTCAGGATGAGATACTGTGGTGTATACTATTTGCTGATGATATTGTCCTAATCGATGAGACGAGAGCTAAGGTAAATGCCAAATTGGCGTTATGAAGGCAAACTATAGAATCTCGAGGTTTTAGATTAAGTAGGGCCAAAACAGAGTATATGGAGTGTAAATTCAGTAAACAGAGAATCCGATATTATAGTATTGTGAGACTAGATGGATAAGAAATACCGATGAGCAGTCATTTTAAGTACTTAAGTTCTATTATCCAAAAGGATGGGGAGATCGATAATGATGTCAACCACAGGATCCAAGCCGGCTGGTTGAAATGGAGGAGCGCAACAGGAGTTTTATGTGATCGTAACATTCTGTTATGGCTAAAGGGAAAGTTTTATCGGACTGCTATTAGGCCAGTTTTGTTATATGGCACAGAATGTTGGGCTATAAAGAGACATCATGCCCAGAAGATGAGTGTAGTAGAGATGCGCATGCTTCATTGGATGTGCGGTAACACGCGGAGAGACAAGGTGAGAAATGAGGATATTCGTACTAAGATAGGTGTAGCCTCTATAGAAGAGAAGATGAGAAAATCGCCTACGATGGTTTGGTCATGTGCGACGTAGACTTACAAATGCGCCAGTCCGACGAGTAGAGCGTATCAATTTAGGGCAAGTTAAAAGAGCGCAGGGAAGGCCGAAGAAAACATGGAGGTAATACGACAAGATATAGTGGCTAAAGGTCTTAGTGAAGGCATATTGCTCGATAGGAATGAGTGGAGAAAGCTGATCCATGTGCCTGATCCGGCGTAATTCTCTTTTGGTTCATGTATCCTACCCCAAATACTTAGGACAAATGGCTTAGTTGTTGTTGTTAAAGGTCATTGAAAGAAAGGTTGCAAGCATCAACAAAAGTGGTTGAAGAAAAAAGAGCAAACTACGGATGTAAACATAGCAGAGGGTGTATCGGACGCCTATGTGCTAATGGCTTCTACAGATAACACTTTTACAAATAAAGGCTGGATATTAGATTCTGATAGTGTGATTCTTATATGTTCTTAGAAGGAAAAGTTCAACTCCTTAGTTGCAAAGGAGGAAGGAACTGTCAAAATGGTGGATGGTTCGGCTTGCAAAATCATCGGCACTGGGACAATACAGGTAGAGATGAGACGGTGCGTGCTCTGAAGGCGGTCTGGTATATCCCAGAGACATGATACAATCTAATATCCATATGGGTGCTCGACTCAGAGGGATGTTGAATCCAAGTGCAACACGGAGTCATCACAGTTAGCCAAGGAGACAGAGTAATCCTGGAAAGAGAAGTGTGGAGGGATATACAACCTGAAGGAAGAAAACTCAGTTCAAAATGGAGTTTTCATGACAAGCTTGGAACAGAGCTCATCGTGAGGTGGAGCTTCAAAGAAGACTGCGACGGGACGTGAACTGGATCAAAGTGTTGCAAGAAACAGAAAGGGTGCAATAAGGCAAAACCCGAAATGACCTAAGGCATGGCGGTGAATCAGCCAAAAGGCCCCAGGGAGTGGGCGCAAGAATAAATGCTTTACAGTACGATTACAATCAAGAAAAGAATCAGGGTAAAATTTCAAATTTTCTAATGTATTTTGTTAAAGGCTTGAAAAGCAAGTCAAGATGGAAATTGTTGTGAAATTGCCTTATTTTCAAGAAGAGATGATCAAAAAAAATCCAATCAAGTTGGAGAAGAAAAAAACTTGGATAAGAAGTGGATCAAAGAAAACACCAAGTAATGAATTCAGGTTTCCTTTTCAAACGCATTCAGGTTTCCTTTCTTGTGGACTCCGAATAGAACTCAAATTTATTCATTAAAGGATTTGTTTTTAAGATTAAAAGGTCTAGAATTGTTCTAGATCAATGAAATCAACTCCAACAAGTATTGATCAAGTTTTTCAAGCATCCGACGGTCAGAATCTCATAGTTCAAATAAAGTTTGTATTGTAAAACTCTATAATAAATGTTGTAAGTAGTATATTGCAACAAGGTAAACATAGGAAGTCAATGCAAAGAGATAGATGGGTGATGGTGCAAAATGAGAAGAAATACTCTTATAATCTTGAGAGATTCAAGGGGAAGGTGAATACTCTTGTAGGAATCAAGTTAAAGATTAGATCTTTTGTATCAAGCTTATTAATAAAACTCTCTCAAGTTCTCCCCCGTGGACGTAGGCCTAATTTGGCTGAATCACGTTAAATCCTTATGTTATTTCTCTTTTTATCTTGGTATTGCTACTTTACTTTACTAATTTTCTTTTGCAAGTATTACATATTGTTATCGTTTCGCAGCGTCGATCACAGTCTTGGGTGCACAATAGTTGGTGTCATAACCCAATTGTTAGTGTGTTTCAACAGAAATGAGCTAGTACTTACTATCACTTGTATTTGCAATGTAATCTTATATTTAATTTATGGAAATTTCTTTTAATCTACAATTCTTACAATGACCTTGAACTTGCCTTATAGAAAGTGCCCACAGAATTAATCTCACTTTTCATAGTCATGCTTTTATCCATATACTTGCATTATATTTATACCATGGTTTCAAATATCGGCCAACTCCGATACATATCAGCAATATCGTATAGGATTTTGAGATACCCGATATGATATTAACCCTATAATATCAGCCAATATCAGTTCTGATATTATCGATATGACTTATATTTCTGATATTGACATCCGATATGGACGACATTTACAGTGAAAAACATTGTCGATACTGATACCAATTCTGAGATTTTAAACCATGATTTATACCATTATATAATGAAAAGATATTAACAGCATTAAGTTATTCTTAGAAGCAATGTGCGAGCACGCAGACTTCGCAAATTTTGCTATGCCATCTAACAACAGGACCAACATGTGTATTCCTGGCAAACCTAATAAGATTGCAGCAACACTGCAATAACCAATTAGCGGTCTTCAACATGATTGAAAAAGTCATTATTGACTATTCATTATGAATATCCAACTAGTTGATAATCAAAGATATTCATGCACACATCGGCAAACATTCCAAAAATTATAAAAAAAAATCTCTTGGTACAAACTCTAACTATACTTACAGTTCTAATTCTCACCTCAACTTCCCAATACTTTTCTAAAAGAATAGCTTGTATGATGATCCATGCTCCAATCCCCATCATCCTCACCTTTAGAATTACATATAGCTACGGTTTCTGCCATAATTACTCTAGCTTATAATTGAAATCCCCCAACAATTACATGTATCCCCAGAAGTTGCTTTAAATGCTTTTAATTTTAATCTAAAGAAGGAAGGGCCTTCAAATGTCGTTCAAGGCTTCCAAGAAAAGGTAAACCACTAGTATGAGCGTTAAGGTCATGTATGCTTAAGAACAGTCTCACATTGGAAAGTTGAGTAAAAAATGAAAAACATAATAGGAAAGTTGGGCATTTACATATGAGTTTAAGCTTCTGGTGGGAAAGTCTCAACATATATTGTGTCTTCACTTGTTGGTCTCCTAAGCACTTTTTTGTCGTAACACCCAAGAGAGAGTTGAGATCTTATATGGTCCGACAGTGCCTGATTTGTACCCACACTTGTTGGAAGCTCAAAATCTAAATGTCGTTAGTGGCTCATATAACATCTACAAGGTGATGTGCGAAATATGTAATTCTTATGTGTGTTGGACTACTAGCCCTCTTGTATTGTCCCCTATTTTGGGGATTATAGGCTCGTGTAATTCTTGTGGGCCCACCACACATGAAGGAGAAGATTTGTTGAGATCGTGTGTGATTAATAATAGGCCTACATTGGAAAGTTGACTAAAAACTGAAGGACATTAAGGGAAAGTTCGGTCTTTATCTATCAGCTTAGACCTTTTGTCAGAATTGTGTCTTCACTTGTTAGTTTCCCAAGGTGCCCATTCTGTCCATAACAAATGGCTCAATATTTCAATGAAGGAACATCTTATCAATACAAATAGACTTAATTACTTAAGTGTCTCTAATGAGGACATCACCAGCGGCTAGTTATTTTTTACCTAAGCTATTTTTAGAGTAGATGTTTTTTTTAATTATGTGGGGTTTAGTACCACATCGGTTATCCCCTATAAGTGCTATCTTGTAAAAGCCTATAAATAGCATTAGACTTTTTTTTCGGTAGATAATGATTAAATGAAAACTTTTTCAGTTAAATTCTCTTGAGGGTGCTCTTGAGTATAGTAAGATTTTGCCTCATTTTTCAAGAGGAGATAATGATCTAAGAAAATTCAATTGAGTTAGAGAAGACGATGGCTCGAACCAGAAGAAGCAAATCAAGGTGAAACAGTTTCCTTTTCAGGCGATTGCGAGTTCTCTTTTCAGGAGGAGTATGAATAGGATTCAATTCCTATTCAATGAAGATTTGTTTTTAAAGATTAAAGTGTTTAGAATCCTTCTAGATCAAGGAGATTAATTTCTAATAGGATTAATTAAGATTCTTCAAACATCCAATAGTCAAGATCATCTCATACTCAAAATAAGAGTTGTATTGTAAAATCTTATAAATAAAGGGTTGTAACCTAAGATTTAGGTGGCGCAAAAGAGCAAAAGAAAGTTGTAGTGAACAACAATGTAAAGCCCTAAAAAACCAAGAAAGAGAGGAGCAAGATGAAGGTGCATAAAGAGAAAGTATATTCTTGTAATTTAGGCGTAGACTCAAGGGGAAGGTGAATACTCTTGTGTCATCAATATGAAGGTTAGATCTCTTTCTGCAAGTTTATTAATAAAACTCTCTCAGGTTCTCTCCCCGTGGACGTAGCTAAGTTTGGGCCGAACCACGTTAAATTATGTGTTCTTCTTCTTGTATCTTTTAATATTCATCTTATGTGCTCGAGGTAATCGATCTCATGGCGTGCTTGAGGTTGTCGGTGGGGATCTCGTATCTCCCAACTATTGGTATCATTATAAGTATTGCATTTCGGGGTATGCACGCAACAATTGGTATCGAGCATATCAATTTTGTTACAACAAATGGTATTAAAGCTGATGGTGTTCGTTCAAGACGCAAGTGCTCTAGATGAAGAAGAAGATGTCAAGTCGACAGAGTTCGACGGAGGCATCAAGATGAAGAAGACAACAAGAAAGTTCGAATTTGTTCTAAGGTAAGGATCAATGACTCTTGGAGTATATTGATCAAGGTGGAGTCGTCAAGGCTCAATGATGCTCAGATCTGAACACAGTAGACGCAAAGGTAATGATCGGATCATTGTCAATGGCGGACGGCAATACTAGCTCAACGAGCTCACGGAGGCATCGAACAAGGCATCCCATGGAGGCTCGCTGTGGCAACAAGTCAAAGAAAAAAACAGCGAAGGGTGATGAAAACGATCAATGGACAGATTGATCGGAAGGTAAATCGTGCAATCGTAGTTGAGTCCAGACAATCCAGTTAACGAACCATATGCAATGGTGAGTGCAGATCGAGGAGATTCCAAGGTTTGGTGCAGATTCTGTACAGTTCGGTAAAGGAATCGACGGAGATCATAGTCAAAATTACAACGGACTAGTGGTGACACGATGAGATATTGCAAGCATTGGTGGATCTATCAAGTTTGAAGATCATAAATAGTAGGGCAATAGATCTGGCAAACATCAATACAGTGGTGGATGGCAGCTCTGATTGATGGAAGGAAGACCATGACAGTGTGCAGCGGGAAAGCACGGTATAACCATGGCAATTATGTGAAGACAGTAAGTCTCAAGGTTAAAACATCAATGGAAGGTGGACCATCACGAAGTGATCGGTGGGAGATCATGGCAAGTGATCGATGGGAGACCATGGCACGACAAGTTCTTGACAATGTTCGTGTAAAATTGGTAAGACCATGGTAGAATTAGTGGATTGCCTCAAGACGGCAGGGCCTTGTGGCCGGGAAAGCGTCACAAAGCGGAATTGGCTGGTGGTGGCGATGATGCAATGCAAGTTAAGGGAAAGAAATTAAGTCAGGGAGTTTCAATGAAAAGCTTGAAGGGAGCTCACTTCGAGTTGTAGCTTTAAGGAAAATTGAAACGGGTTTAAGTGTTGCGGGACGATTAAAGAAAGGGTATACTCGAGTAAGGCCCGATATGATCCAAGGCATGGCGGTGAATCCGCCAAAGGCCCCGAGGAGAGGGGACAAGGTTAAAGGCTTACGACATGATACAATCAAGGAAAGAATTAAGTTAGTAAACCAAAATCTCAAGTTGTTTTGCTAGAGGCTTGAAAAGAAGTCAAGGTGAAGATTGTTAGGATTTTGCCTTATTTTTCAAGAGGAGATGATGGTCTAAAAAATTCAATTGAGTTGGAGAAGACGATGACTTAAAACAGAAGAAGCAAATCAAGGTGAAATAGTTTCTTTTCCAGGCGATTGCGAGTTTTCTTTTCAGGAGGAGTATGAATAGGATTCAATTCCTATTCAATGAAGATTTGTTTCTAAAATTAAAAGGTTTAGAATCCTTTTAGATCAAGAAGATCAACTCTTAATAGATTGATAAAGATTCTTCAAGTATCCAATGGCCAAGATCATCTTATAGTCTAAATAAGAGTTGTATTGTAAAATTCTATAAATAAAAGATTATAGTCTAGGATTTAGGTGAAGAAGAAGAACAGAAAAAAGTTACAGTGAACAACAATGTAAGGCCCTAAAAAGCCAAGGCAGAAAGGAGTAAGGTGAAGATGCATAGAGAGAATGTACACTCTTGTAATATAGGCGTAAATTCAAGGGGAAGGTAAATACTTTTGTGTCATCAAGAGGAAGCTTAGATCTCTTTGTATCAAGTTTATTAATAAAGCTCTCTCAAGTTCTCTCCCCGTAGAAGTAGACTAAGTTTGGGTCAAACCACATTAAATTGTATGTTCTTCTTCTTGTAACTTTTAATATTCATCTTGTGTGTTTGAGATAATCGATCTCATGGCATGCTTGAGGTCATCGGTGGAGATCTCGTATCTCCTAACTATTGGTATCATTATAAGTATGGTATCCCAAGTTATGCACGAAAAAATTGGCATCGAAGCATATCAATTAGGTCACAACAAAATATTGGGGTGTGAAGCCTATGGTGTCAGGGGTGTGAACCCCGTGTAAGGGTGTGAAGCCCAAACCTATCTGGTTCTATCTCTAAACCCTGATCTCTTTTTTCTTAAAATCCTAATTTTTTTTCCTCTTTTCTTTAGATTGAAGGTGATTTCGATCGTGTATTACATCAGTCTCCCAACTATAATGCAAATTGAGAACTATTTGGGACATGTCAAGAAAGCCAACAAAAGAGAATTCTCTTTTTGTTGGGATAAATACAAGAAGTATTTCCCTTAAAATTCTACAAGAGATATTCTGGCATTTGTTATTTGCAAATAAAAAAAAATCATGTAAGATCTATAGCCAGTCAACTTTCTTGTCAGCCAACCCTATCAAATATTCTTCCCATGATTCACCTTAAGACACATGAGCCCATCAAATCAAGGGGAACTTATAATAGACCGATTTACATTTTCCTTGTTGGTAACAACCACATTCGGAAATCAACCAACGTGTCTAGCAATTAGACACCAATCTTCCATCCTCCATTTCATACCTGAGAAAAATTTAACTAAATAATAATTTGTGAAACCAACCATGAAGAGTATGAAAAAGGGGATAAATTTAACGAAACCCCCCTCCTATAGATGACTGGATTAAATAACTTCCTTGATCCCCTCCGATGCCAATAAACACCTAAATAACTCTTAAGGTTCCGATAAAACACGTAAATAATCCAAAATTTTGCCAATAAATGAAATAACTCGTGATCCCAATAAACACCTAGAACCCCTAGGTTCGGATCTAGGTAGCACAAACACTTCACATATGGAGCCATGTCTGTTGGACACGTGTCAAACATGATATTTCTATTTTATATAAACTTTCAAAATTTGTTGCATGTTTGTGCGTTGTATTTTGCCTGTGTCATTGTGTTCATGTCTGTGCAACATAGCTTCAGAAAAAAACTGATATGAAGATGTTAAAATGGATTGAATACACCTTCAAAAATCCCTAACCAACACTGTCACCGTTTAAAAAAAAAAAAAAAAATCTATCTTTAAATTCCACTTTATAACTGTTAGCATGTTGGTTAGGGAATCTAGATATTGGCAATTTAGTCATTTTGTATGACTTCCATTTAACAACATCACTGATAGAAATAGCCATGTTCACACCAAACTTTAAGGGGTTGTTTAGGTTATTGATATAAGCAGGTTATTTGATGTCTGGGTAGAACTTTGTGTGAGTTGAGGGGTTATGTGAATTTGGCCCAAAAACTTTTACCAGTAAAAATCTTAGAGCTCATTCTCATTAGTAAATTTAGGGAGCAGCATCTAGTGACCTTGAGGTAACGAAAATACAGGAATTAGACGAATGAATCTACAAATATCATTAATGATTCTCGGCGAAGCAGAGAACAACTAGCTAAATGTGATCATTGTATTGCTAGGTCATTAAATAATATAAAGAATTTCGAAATCATTGCTTGATAATCCAACTTGTTAGAATGGTTTTGTTCGCATACTTTTTTATCAATGAGATTACTCTTGTTGAGTTCTCACCACTTCACATTTAAATCCCAACTACTATAAAAGCACCTTTTGTTTTTGTTCAGAATAAATCCTAACCGTCAATTCTGTTAGCTAAATCTGGACCGTGTGATTTTTTTCTCTATTTTATAAATTATTATCAGCTGATTTCTATTGCAAAAGAATCCAAATCGTTGGTTTTCTATACCCAAAACCTAGGGAACGCTCCACCTTTCTCTCGCTCTCGATCTCTCTAGTATGGATTTGGACCTCTATCGCTCGCCACTCAAATTGAGAATAGAGCAGAAAAGATCCAAAAATGGGATCAAAATCTGACCTTGGCTTGAAGAGTCTCGCCTCTCTCAGGAGGAGCTCATCAAGACAGAGGCCTCCGCAATGGAGCATGCTGGTAGGCTTTGGGGTCGTGAGGAAACTTGGCCCTCTCAATAAGGGCGAAGACAATGGATCCTCTTGCCTGATCAACAAATCTCTCACGCATTCAAGACTGAATTTGTTGGAAATCACTATCGATTAGAGTAGCTCCTCAAATTGCTCCCAGACCCCAAATGGCCTACGAATTGCGAGTCATGAATTGCTTTCTGTGTTCGAAATATTTTTTAAAGATAAAATTTTGGAAGAAAAACTATTATGAAAGTCAAACTATAATTTTAGATTACATACTAAACTCATGCTGTTTCTTTGACATTTTTTTCTTCTAAATATAAAATTAGGAACAATATTAGTAAAGCCAAATTTAAGTTTAGGATACCATGCCGAAGCTAAACAACATTTACTGGTGCCCTCTTCTCTCTTAAAAAAAGGGAAAAGAAAAAAAAACAATATTGATGATTTATGTATTTAATTAACCCTTCTGTTTAATATATTTGACTATTGTCTTAGATATTCTTATTTTCTTTTTTCTTTTGTCTAATTGTGATGATTTTATACTACCTTTAGTCACACGCGACAACCTTTTCGAGAGCATACAAAACAAAATTTTGCAACCCAGTTATGAGAAACTCGCCTATGAAACTTGCAAAAACCTTGTGAAAAACTCAAGGATACCAATATAAGTTGGAACCTACTAGATGGTCTAGGAATTTAGATCATATAAAAATAAGTGCTTCTTGAAGAGATTACAGATTACTTCAAAGGAATTATTTAATGCTTCGTTCCATAGATTTATAAATCAATTTACTACTTTATGCTTACTAATTAACGGGCACTTGACGCATGGGAATTTTGGCTAGTTCTGTAATAAATCCTTACGATTTCATAACTGACAAATTTTCATGTTTGGTATACAGAGGGCTCCAATGCTTGTTTTGGATGCATAAAATGACTACATGTAGGCAGCAGATAGAGAACATACTAGATGCAAGTACTTGGGAAAACATTTCAAAGCATAATCTAATAAACAATTTAGTGTGAAAAACATATATGAGAGAGCATTTTAGAGTAAAGAATCCAACATGACACATGAAGGATGAACAAAAGACGGCTACTTCAAATGGGAAGGCATGTGATGATTTACCTCCTGTTGTATTCCATTCCAACCACCTAAAGCAGTCCCTCCAATGTTTGAGATGAGGTTTGGAGAAGCCATTGGACTGGGACTTCCTTGGTGCAGCCTATCATAGTCACCAAATCCATGATTGGGAACAACACCCGAGACTCGGATAATTTCTGTGAAAACAAAGGATAGATGTTTAAAGCAATTGAAACCTTAGAAAGAGACTTGAGATACTACTATAAAAATTAGAACCATTCAATGACTTAAAAGAACAAATATCACTCGAGCAGAAAAAAGGAACTAAACTAATGGGAGGAAGAGGTAGAGGAGTTGGTGTGAGGACTCCTTCAGATAAGGAGGTATAAGAGTAGCCCCTAGGTTGGATCTTTAATAGGACTTTAAAGGGGCAGCAGAAAGGGCTGCGATAAATTAAAATAAAGAAAGAAAGAAGAAACCACTTATCCGGCTGCTCCAAAAAAGAAATTAAGCTGCAGAAATAGATGAACATAAAGAAAAATGGTTATAAGGATTGACAGCTTTTTTCCGAAAACAATGCCTGATGGTGTTTCAATGTTGTGTAAGCCAATTAATCAGAGCAAAGTTGCTGCAGAAAGTGTGAGGTCATAATCAACTTGCATTAACAGGTCATTGTTGCCTAATGTGTCCTATTTTTTCTTATGTAAAAGTTAGTGTAGAAATTAATAATGAAAATCTTGTCATATGAGAACAAACTTAATAATAATCAATGCAGTTAAACTTGTCATTTTCAAGAAAGAGGCGTTCTAATTGATGGATGAGACATGGAGAGAAGCTTTTGCTCGCATCCTCTTCGAATATTTCAGCCATGCACCAATCAGGTAGTACCCATCTCACCAACCCTCGCATCCATTTACCTGACAAATAGCATTTCCCAAATGGATGTCCAGGGACTATGCTGCTTGAATAGGACCCCTATTTCTGGTGCAGGTTTCCAATTGTCGTCACCAGATAGGGACAAATTCATAACTGGTATATAAGTGTTGTTGCAAAAAGTAAAAGAGGGTAGAATTCTCCGTAATTATAAATTATAAAGGAGAGAATAGGCAAGACTTTTTACGGCTATACGAGTAGCAGTGAAATCTACATGTGAATACGGTGATATTCTCATTTAGAATATGTTCATTAGACCGAATAATGCTAGTCAAAAGTTTGTTATTATATGTCAATTGCATGCTCTCTTCAGATAATCGGAAACAGAATTGTAAAGGAATTCAAAACGAAAGTAGACAATATGCAGAAAGATCTGCCACAAGCTGAAGGATTTGTTGAGCTAACCGTTGGTTTCAGAAATTCCAATGAGTAGGTTTCTGGGGAAGAGATCCAGTTAAATCATGTAAACAAATTAACATGGGAAAATAGATCAAGAGAAGAATAGAGAGGCAAAATTTAGGGGGCCCCAAACTTGTATTCAAGAAGAACAACAGTAAAGAACACATAATATAAAGTTCTCCGCTTCTGTCCCGAAGGCAGCCCATGTGCATCTTTGGGTCTAATATTCATTTTTTCTAAACTTGCTAGTATTTCATCGAGAGCATTCTGGAGTCCCCATTGTACATTTGCCTTTTCTTGTTTCATTTCATTACAACTACAAATAAAGTATTTCCCTAGGAACCAAACTCCCAGATCCAGCCCCTTTCTTCTAACAAAAATAACTAGGATGCATATGAGAAAAAGCCTACCACTAAAAGCCAGAAAGTAACTCACACAGTCACACAGCTTCAATGGAAAATATCTAGATTGCCAAAGATATTAGATATGAATCAACAAATTACAACTTTCTAAAATTATAATGGTGCTCCCATTTTAGAGTGAAAAAAAAAAGAAAGCAATAAAAGTACGTATATATGTTAAGCATAAAGACGATCAATGAAGACTATAACGGAAACCTCAGAAGCAATTGGCCACTGCAACCAATGCATAGGCACCTTCGCTCTCACATTGCCATTAGAAATGTGTTCCGTCACAAATACAACCAAACTCCATAATAAATATACAAAAGCTGAAACCCCATACAATCATTCACAGCGAAATCATCGGAGAAACACATTATAACACCAATCCTGGTTTCAAATGCTCTTTATCAAATTCATCGGACAAAAGTATGACATTTTCCATAAAATGATTGTAAATGAGCTGAAAATACAGCCATCAAGTATATGATTAGTCATAAAATGGATATTCAAATAAATATTTCAAAACACAAATCAAGTATTCATCCTCAAACAAACACATTACAGCAGAAAATTTAGCTTCACGCCACACTCATAACAAATTCATCCCAACAAAAATACTATCTTTTTAAATCTCAAAATGATCATAAGAACATCAAAATGAGCATTCCGGCCATAAAAGACCATATACAGCATTCATGCTGAAATCCTCAAACAAACACATCCAGACCAGCAACATAGTTCAAAGACCATACTCCTCACCAAACTCAACCCAGAAAAGTACAAGCTTTTTCTCCCAACCAAATCAAAAACCCAATGAGCCCAAACAAATCTAAACACCCAGATATCAAAAACCCAAGAAAAGAGAAACAAACCCAACAAAGCACTCACCTTGATTCAACAAGCGGCTGCAAATGGGCAGAACCTGCATGAAGGGCACCAGCTTCTGGTGCTCTGCCAACAGCTCTGACAAGTACTGGCTATATAGCAAACACCCCAAACAAAGAAGAGGGAATTATAAAAAAGACCAAAACTTTAGACAAAGCAAACCAAAAAGAAGACATCTTTACATCTCTTTTCTACATACCTGTCTATATCTGGTGTGTTTCTTATCTGAGGGGAGAAGGCTCTTGCAGGTGAGAAGCTGTAAGCATACAAGCCTGACATGCTTGAGAGAAAGAAAGGTGTTTGCGGAGAGATAGAGGGGTGGGATTCAAAAATAGAAGAGGAAAAAACTGGTGAAGTGATGAAAGAAAAATAAAAAGGAAAAGATGGTGGAGAGAGAGTAGAAACGTGGTGGTGTTGGCTGGAGAAAGGAGGAAGCAGCTGTTGTTTTTCCCCTTTATTTCTCAACGGGGCAACCCTGCAAC